>JAVXUM010000030.1:4645198-4657519 GCA_035590655.1 Pouteria glomerata
ATTGAAGATAATGGATAATGCACCCTTTTGATATGAGACTTGAGCTATGAAAATGCTTATATTTTGACTCATGATTTATATGCTTCCATGCTCTAAATGTTAAGTTCTCATTGTGGCATTGTATTATGATTACCACTTGCATTCCTTTTTATGTTATGGGGAGTGTATCGTGGGCACAAGCTGTCCGTGCTCACGTCCCTACAGATGTCCCTGCAAGACCCACACAGGACGAGTAGGAGAGACCTCGGGGAGCTGCCTATTTTTTGCAAAAGTAAAGCTGGTTGTGCATATTATAGATGTCTTTTGAGAAAACATTGGCATGTATATAATTTCATTTTTCTTTTGATCTTGTAATGGCCATAAGGTCTAGACTTGTACAAATTTGTGGAGATTCACATAGTGGATGGTTTTATGTTTTCATTAGTTCATGTGGAATGGATGTATGATCTTGAATGTGAATGTATGGAGGATATACATACCTTGCATAGGGACTTTATTAGGTACCCATTTGACTAGTTTTTAGACCGTTATATAGCCGATGGAATGTTGTGGGTCCATTGTGTGACCGGTGTGTTTGCTCTGATATAACGACCCGATTTACATATCATGCTTGTTTTACACTCACTCCCTGGGTCCTCGGACCCGGGGCGTGGCAAATTTGGTCCATTTGCTGCAATAATTGCCAACTTGCTAGTCTCTTATGTCATCATGGGTATGCCTTTTTGAATACAATGTATATAGATGTATACATATAGACCTGATGTCTTTTATGGGGACTTTCATAATTCAACTTCAGTGTTTTGTACTGCAGTTCTTTAATTTGTTATAATGGATGAAACGCAGTTGATTTTAATCCCCTTCGTACGGTACATTTTGTAGTAGTGATTGAACTCTCGGACCAAGCTTAATGCACAGGAGAAAGAGAATTACAATTCTAGTATCTTACAATGTAAAGGGGTATCCTCCACATAGTACGAGAAGATTCATAAAATTTGGTAATGCAATCCATCACAAATCAGTAAAGAACTAGTCAAACATGTAGTGTAAACTATGTAATCAAGTTCAACTAGACAAATACAAAATATTCTAGAATAAATTGAAATGTTCTAATATCCTCTCAAACTCAATGTGCTAAAAAAGTGATAAAAATGTACACCAACTTAAGTTTGAAAATCAATGATTGAAAAATGCCTGGTGAATGAGCTTTGGTGAAATTGTCCGTTGATTAATCGAAGTGATAGGATAAAAACAAACTACAAAATGACAATCGATCTTAATATATTTGATACATAAGTGCAATACATAATGGTGAACAATCTTAATAGTATTGTAACTATCACAATAACTAGGAAGGATGGATTACTGATCAGGAATACCAATATCTAGTAAAATCAACAAAATCAAAGAAGTTCAAAAGTAATATTAGCAAGGGCTTGATACTCAATCTCAGTGGCAGAGTCAGTAGGAGAGAAGAGTCATTTAATAGGAAAAGAAAATTAGTGTTTGATCATTAAACAATAGAGTGATCAGCCTAATCAACATTAGAGTAAACATATAATATTAGGACTGAGTGAGAAGAAAAATGAAATTCATAAAACAAAATGCCCTTTACGTAATGTAAGACGTAAATGATAACTACATAGTTAACCAAGTGTGGGGCAATCATAAATTGACTAGCAACATGTCCAATATATGAAGTACCTAGCCTAGTAATAGTAAAATAAATAAGATCCTTAATAAGTTGTTGGTAAAGGGTAGCATTTGAAAGGAGCTCCCCCATCAATAGCACTAACCTTGATGTTGGACTCTAATAGGATATCATCCATCTTGCAATCAATAAAGCTAACAAGATAAGAAGGGTAAGAGGCACACTTAGCTTAGGTAAGATAGTATCCATAAGAGATATAAGAAACCTTCAATCTACAAAAGAAATTGAGAAAACCAAGATACATTATCCCAAAGTGTTGACTTTATAACTACTTAAACTTATGAATTCCACTAAGATAATCACCCTTAATTATCAAGTCATTAACATAAAATAGTAGGATAATGATACCAACAATAATGTGTTGAGTAAAGAGAAAAACGTAGATTAATAGGGTCTAGAAGTAAACCTAAGTCATGCAACTGTGAAGCTAAATTTAGAAAATTAAACGTATTAAGCTTGCCAAACCTAACTAGCAGAGTAAAGATATCTTGGAGGAGGCTGTATGTATACTTTGTAATATTTAGAATTTATTTTTGATCATTTATGTGTTATTTTAGAGGAATAAAATATTTAGACTAAAATGAAGTTTGTTTAGTTGAGTTTATGTTATTTTTTCTAGGTTGAGTTTGGCTTGAAGTGGTATTGAGTTGGACAACCAAACCAAAGACCCAACCATTATTTTCTCTTTTGTTTTTGTCTTTTTTTTTTTTCTTTTTATTCTTATTTTTTTTTTCAGGTGGCTTCCAGAGCAAGAGAGCAAGAGAGAAGGATGAAAAGAGAGAGATGGTAGAGAGAGAAAGCATGCTATGGGAAAGAAGGTTGATGGGTCGGGGTAATATTCGGTCCTGTGAATATTGTAGTGGTGTCTGTTTTCAATAATTTCACTCAAGGTGAAAGAAATTGATATCGAAAATTCGAAAATCAAAATCAAAATCTTTTCATTTTTTTTTTTTTTTTTTATTCGAGGTAAGTAGGATTTATATTTGAGTTTTAGACGTTGCAAGAGAAGTTTGATATAAAGTATATGCTTGATTTGGATGAATATTAAAAGATTTGGGTTGATATATATTTGTATATATGAATGTGTATATATATGCATATATGTGTTGAGATTTTACATTCATTTGAATTATTGTTGAAATTAATAGTATAAAATCATATTATTGAGATGTTTAAAAGTTTATATATAATTTATTGTTGAGTTTGAATTTCAAAAAGGCCAAATATTGGCCGAGGATAGCTGGAGAAGATGAATAGTAGACTAAAATGAAGGTCTGGTAGGAGGCCCAAAGCGTTCCCATCGGATAGGGTGCGAGATATTCTACCTTAACTCAAACTAGTGTGCTCCTATCAAGTAGGATGTGAGGTTAGCCTAAAATCGCGAGCTCCTTGCGAACAAGCTATCCCCTTTTAGAATTTTATATTTAGTTTTTTTTGTTTTTTTTTTTTTTTTTTTTTTTTTTTGGGATTTATATGTATATGTGTATAGAACATATAAAGATAAAAATCATGTGAGTTATGTGAGATTTAATTAGAGTTTGAATATAGTATATTTTGTTCAATATTGAAATATAAATTATGAAATTTATATAATGTTAAATTGATACTTAAGTATAGCATAGTTTTATCTTAATATTGAGATATTAATATTGATTATGCAAGATTGAGCATATCATGTGAATAAGACTAAGGTGGTATCATTTGGATATGTGTTGTGATTATTGATTGGTTGAGAGTGCCATATGAATATTGTTGACGTGCCGAGTTACAAGTTTTATACATATGGACGGTATCCATGATTTTGATAAAAGTGTTAAAATGAGATTTTAAAAATATCAGATGAACCTTAGTCGATATATATGAGTAAAGTTTAGCAATTTCCTAATTGAAGGGTCAGGGAGTGTAACATGGTTTCCCGCCTGTGATTATATATATTGAGATTATCATTTGTCGTGAGCGTTAAACGGTAAGGTTAGTGATAAGGTTAGTGACCCTGAGTGTTTTGTTAAGTATCACCTGTCCTATGTTAAGTTGGAATAGATAGAGAAATAGCATTACATTTTATTTTTTTTCATTGCATGAGATAGCATAAATTATTGTTACGTGATGAGATATTGAGATTGCTAATTATAATGACGTTTAAGGTTTAAATTATTAATAATGAGTTAGGTTGTAAACATTAAATAATGAATTAGGAACTACAGTGACTTTATTCCCAATATGCGATATATAAGTAATTTAGGCTTGAGAACTTTGAGTCCGGTCTTAACTATAGATAATAATATTTGTATTTATTCTTTTTAACTGAGAGTTAAGTCATAATCATTATAATTTTTGTGACTCAGAATGTGGTTCCGATATCTATATTTATAATGTTATGATTTTGAGAGATATTAATATAATTTTATATATTTGTTATGACTATGTAGGTCTTTAAGACTATTATGAGGAATGACATTCTATTGAATTATATTTTGTATAATTGAGAGCCATGTACTTTGAAATTATCTTTATATGAGAATGAGGAATGATGTAAGATGCTTTAATTATTATTATTCATTTTGAATTGACATTGGATCAAGTTTTTATTTCATTTAAATTAATTCCTATATTTCTATACTGTCCGTCTTAGAGAATTAAGTTAAGGGCATGGCGTACCTCATCAGCCAAATCACTACGTAAAAATATATTTTTCGAATCCATTTGAAACAAATACCATTGGCATGTAGAGGCGAAAGTTAGAAAGGAGCGAATGAAGGTAATGCAAATGACATGAGCAAATATCTTCTCATAAACAAAGCCATACTTCTAAGTGAATTCATTTCTTACAAGACATGCTTTATGTCTCACTCTAAAACCATTATAGTTCGATTTATGCTTTTAGACCCATTTGTTTGTGATTGTAGTTTTTTTAAAGGGAAAATCATCCAAATTTTATATGAGTTTTGTGAAGGATATCGAGTTCTTCTGTCATAGCTTGCTTTTAAAAGGGGTAGAGGAAACCTTACAGTGGGTGCAAGGTTTGTGAAGAAACACTAAAAACATAGCAATGATAATCATGTAGATAAGTAGAAAGTTATTTTAATTTTGTAGTGTGACAAAGGTCAAAATGTTCAGGCTTGTTGGAAGACAACTTAAGTGTAAAAAAAAAAAGATGATTCTAGTGATGAAATGGGAGAACTTGTTGAGAGATCAAGATTAACAGTAATGCCCTTCGATTGAGGGTTATTAGAATTCACTATAGCTACACCAAGATCATTACTGTTTGGTAGAAAATTCTAGAAAACATCAATGAAGATCAATACATGACTTTGGAATGGAGGAGAGAGAGAGAGGACATGCTATTAAACATCTTATGCCGTAAAAGTGAACATGTTTTATATTCCAAAGTATTAGTCCATAAAAGTTAACAAGTTTTATATTTGAAAGTATTAGTCAATGAGACATTGACATGATTCGATAAGAATAAGAAATATTATAACCTCATTTGATTTCACCCAAATGTAGTAATATACCTTATTATTAGATGGATTCCTTTGAACCATCACCTCATTATTCACCTTAACACATCCTTTAAATCTCCCAAAGGATTACAAAAATATGCAGACTGAACTGAAAACTTTTCATTATTCGTGCCATCCCACAATCATTCATTATCGCAGTGAATCAAATGGTAGATAAATCTTTTTAATAGTTTCTATTATTTGATATGAAAAAAATACCTTAAAAGAGGTTCCCTTTAGTTTCTGTTCTCAAAATTGAAAAAATCAGAATCTTGCTTGACAATCCTCTAACCTCAATGCTCCCTATCAAATAAGGATTTTTATCACAAGAATCAACTGCCATTTGAACGCATCTACCACTCCCTTAGATTTGCATGAATTATCAAAGATAATTTTTGAATCTAAAATATATAAAGAATAGGAAATCCTTTAAGCTACAACATCGATTTCATGTGAACCCCTTCAATCCATTTGACTTTGGCAATTTTAAATTCTTTCAACCCTAAAGAACCAAGAATACGAGTAATTTTCTAAATAGTATTTACTAAAACAACTACAAATTAGCAAAGAAGTTTTACTAGCATTCAATATTTCCTAAACAATTGTACTTAATTAAATTACATTCATATATTGGTTACCAAATCTCTGCCAACACAAGAATAGAGTTGGCATAAATGAAATCAGTAATTTCAAATTGAAAAACTTGCTTACACACGAATCTATCAATATAGCTAATATATATATCCATGCTTACTACTGTCACAAACTTATCTTTTAAGCAATTTTTTTGGTTAACAAGCTTTAATTGCAATTAAGATGACAAATGTTATTAATCAAACATGCATCTCACCTACCTCATAATCTAGTACCATGCTATTCATATATATATATATATATATATGCTATCATGCCTTGAATCAAGTATACTCTTAATTTAATTAAATTACTACATATGTGTGGCAGGAGTGAGCAAAAAAATCAATAGACTAAAAAATCGAATTGAACTAAATAAGAAAAACTCAACTGAAAATTACAGTTATCAAACTGACGGTTTCGATTTTAGTTTCTTTTTTTGTTTTTAAATATTGGGTTTATGTTTTTAATTTTGATTTTTAATATGCATTAACTATCAATTCGATTAATCGATTGAATTTTATTATTAGTATAAATTATATAATATATTTATTATATATTAATATATTATATAATTATATAAATTAATTAATTACAAGTTGATAATTATTTTAAAAAATCGCTAACAAGAGGTAACCGGATCGATTTGGTTAATAGTTTGGTTTCAATTCAAAGAAAAAAAAATCCAATTTAATCGATTCAATTTTATTTTATATTTTCTTGTTTAATTAATCGAACGCTCCTAAATACAACATTTTCAACCTACTATTGCATCGGGAGACTAAGAAATCTTTTTTTAAAGTTGATAGCAACATGATTGATGGAATTAAGAAGAAAAAAAAAATACAATAAAATAATTCATTATGTTTTGTTTTGATGTAAACAAAATCTAGAAGTGAGATACGCAGGCTGGAATGACAAGGCTTGACCTAGAGTGGGAATGTGTTATATGTACTTTTTATTCCCTAAATCAAAGAGGTTTAGATAAGAGCAGTTGACCAACAATAAGCACCACTAAAACTATCTCTCTCTCTCTCTCTCTCTCTCTCTCTGCTATATTTTTAATTAATAAAATATATCTCTGCCGGTTCAGGACATAATTTTATTTTACTTGGCTGGTTAAGTGCTCATGTCATTTCAAATCTTATTTTAACATTGACAAAAGACTGTCACTCATTGAAGAAAGACCTTCTAAACTGACAGTAATTTCAAAAACTCTTTTGCCCAACTACTAAAATTGGTTTATTAATTTGTTGCTATAACCCCAACCATAATTAATTTGAAAGCAACAGCAAAGTAAGGCCTTGATAAATAATTAATTAGTACATGTTGATTGGCTGTGCACGTATGAATTCAATGCCGCCTTATCACTTTTCCCCCTATGCTGTTATGTGCAACTAGAAAATTGCAGTTGATAGTTGTTGAAGCCATGAGATTTCAACAACTTAGACGGGGTGGAAGACATGCCAGAATAAACTGGATGAATTAAAAATTTAAAGAGTGCATGTGCTAATTAACTATTCCAACCAAGTTTGAGCAAAGTAATTGATTTAATTAGGAGTTAGAGAGTGTTTGGAGGGTAAAAGTTTTAGTAAATTTTGGTAGTTTTTTGTTAAAAATTGTTAATAATAAATTTTGGTGTGTTTGGTGAATCAAAATAAAAATTTTAGCTACTTTTGGTAACTTTTAGGTATTTGATAAAATTGTTACTGTAATAGAGCAGAAAAGTGGTAACTTTTGAATGTTTGGTAAAATTTTATACTATAACAGAGTAGAAAAAGTGAAAAAAAGTGGGGCCTACTGTAATAATTATTTACTGTAGCAGAGCAGAAAAGTAAGAAAAATTATGAAAATTGTGTATTTGCCAAACACTTAAATTAGTGTAAAAGTGCCAACTTTTGGTATTTTTTTGGTACTTATTGAGTCTCCAAACGACACTTATAAGTACAATCACCCAGAGTTGTAATTTAAGAAAATTTGGTTGAAAGTAATTAATATCATGGACAATATATATGATCATAATATTTCCTTAGTGGGAAAACCTAAACTTTCGCTGAGTCAAAACTTCAGTTAACTTGTGTGGTCAAGTACTATATTCAAGATCACTTGGAAACACTACAAGAAATGAGCGTTAAAAAATTTATCAATAAATGTAAAAGTTTTCACTAAATATATTTTTAATGATGTAATATTGTTACCTCTTATGCTAAAAATATTTTGAGATAAAAAATATTTTATATTAAGGCGAGTTCAAATAGTTAGAGTTTATTCATAAATAAAGTTGTTGTGGGTCGTAGAATTGGGCTTTGGGGTTGTTTCATTTAATGTAATGATTTTTGCCCTCAAATAAAAAAGAAAATTATAAAACTCATCACTAATAAAAGACAATTTTGTTTTAGTATGAGTTCCAAGAATGGCATTGAGGAGGATTAGGATTTAGGTTGGGGCTAGGGGATCTGTGTGTGTGTGTGTGTTAGCAAAACTCTATACATAGCTAAGTTGAGGATGTTACGAAATAAATCTGGATTATTCCTCAAAAAATTTGGCTTTTTGGTGTTTATACTTTAGTTACTCCTTGCCTTTGAATGTTTCTTGCCATCGATCGATCGATCAAAAGAAAAGAAGGAACGTATTTGTGGGCTTTGAAATTGGCCCAGCTTAAGGCTTGAGCTATGTGGGCATAAGGCCCATATTATCACTTGAAGTATACAGTTGGTCCAGGGACAAATGTATACACTATCAGTAAGTATACCGTTGGTCCAGGGACAAATGTATACACTATCAGTAAGTACTCAATTAATTACAATGCATTGAAGTTCAATTCTTTCATTGTTTAAGTGGCTAGCATCAATTCCAACTAAATCTTCCATTATTTAGACAATTTGATGTGGAATGTAAAGTAATGTCATTTAGGACTTCTAAATCAATCAAGCAAATCATGCTCCATTGATATTCAGCTCGCTATGCTAAAGCCACACTTGAAATGGACTTGTAATGAAATCATTCCATGGTCGAGCACCATTTGAATTTTTTTTTTTTTTTTTTTTTTTTTTAAGCTTTGGGCTCTACAAACTTAATTAAATTATTCTAAAATAATCAATTTACTCAATATTGATTAAAATTTAGTTCAAAAATTTAACTTTGAACATAATTTCAAGTTCAATAATATTTTTAAACTAACCAGATTTTTGTTACGGAGTTAAAAAAAATAAGAGTAAATGTTATGAATATAATTGTTATTTTTTACATTCATAAGTTTTCAGGTTTTTTATTCCACTCTTTAAAAATCTTACGTTCAACATCTCAAAAGCAGAAAAAATTAACCTATATATGTTTTAATGAAATATTTAACTATATACCAAAGGCACCATAAATTTGAACCACCACCTGTTCTACTCGACTTGTTTACAACCAGAGTCATTGTTTGGCTAGAGCATGCTTTCAAAGGCTTCTTTTTTGAGCCACAAAAATTAATTCTATGAGATACCAAGTCCACAAAACCCAATGTTGAGGGCTCTCTCTCTTCCTTCCTTTCTCATTCAAATGCTGCTCACATGAAAGTATTTCAAGGGATGAATTATGAATTTTCTTCAATAAAAATTAATATTTAGTGTGTGTTTAGAGTATTAAATTTTGCAATATTAGTGTTTGTTCTATTCCTTGAAAAATGTAAAAAAGTTAGAAAATTTTGAAAAAAATTTGAAGAAAGTTGAGAAAATATGAACAAAGTTGAAAAATATTGAAGATTTTCGATGTGAAGAAAATTGAAAAAATTAGAAAAAAAATTATAAATTTTTGGTCAAATTTGGCATGCACACTTAATGTACTTGCTGTTAATTAAAATTTTGATCTTTGGAAGAAAAACAAAATGGAAAACAGAAGTTATGAAAAGGAAATGAAGTGGAAAAAAAAAAAATGTCAGTTGTTTTAGAAAAATAAGAAAAGAATAAGTAGTTACTTATGAAAGCAAGTCCTTGCCTAATTTATTTTCTAAAAGAAAAGCTATACACTTAAGTAATCTCATTTTCCATTTTTTGCTCCATTTTTTCATAATAAATTTTTGACGAAAAATAAAACAAAAAAAAAAAAAAAAAAAAGAAAGAGAAAGAAGAGTGAGTGGGTACCCAATGAGCATCTCATGCCTAGGAGAAACAAAAAAGGAACATGAGAAGACTAGAAGATGAAGAAATGTTACTGATCAAATTCTAATCTCAAAGTCATGCATAGCCATTATTAGTACATATACTAATTAATTAATCTAGGTGTTAAATGAAACGGCATAGGAAGCTTCTAGCTATTAGAAACAAATTAAATAATAAAAGTTAATTATCACATGAAGGAATGTTCTGTAAGACCACCAAATGCACTTGCATCTTTTTAGGAGATTAGTAATTGGCATTACAGGGCTGACCAAATCATTCTCAAATGAGCCACAGAGAAGAAGACAACTAAGTAGCTACCTCAGCATGGGAATGGGTGTGACCAACCACAAGTAGTTGGGTGGGATTAAATTATAGGAGCATCATGAATATTAATCAATTTGGAAAAAGGACTCAGGCCGAAAATAATATTTGAGGGGCCTTTGCTTGTGTTTTTGTATTGTGTATATATATATATATATTTGTATATATAGTTTTTGTATGTGTCAACTCTTTGCTCCTACGCAACCTCAAACCTCAGCACTTTTGCGAGGAAAAGGATGGGTAGGTTCTTGTCTTTGGTAGGTTTTTGTCTATGATCCCAGAATATATAGCTCAGTGGACATCCCAGTCAACCCCATTTCGAAATGAGTAGTGGATTCATGCATGGCCCTTTTTTTCTATGTCAAAGTTGTGGCATGAAAGAAGAAGTCTAATAATGTCAAAGAAATTATCAAGTGGCCAACAGTAAATAGTTTATGATTTTTTTTTGGAATAATCACAATAAAATAATAATAATTAATTAATAATCTCTTTTAAATAATATTTTTTATCAATCTCGATTTGGGGCCAACGTGCTAAATTAATAATTTACTGATAACACATTATAAAAAAATTCTTAACTTATTTACTTCATAAATTAATAATTTTTTGATACGTTAATACGTTTATGTGACCTAATTATTATTCCTTAAACTATGAGTCAACTATTACTTATTTTATTTTTTTCTTTTCGAAATTAATATTGAGTTAAATTTCATCTTTAACATCATTTTTTTAAAAATCAATTGAGAGATACACTAAACACCATTTGATCATATTTAAAATTTAGTCGAGAGATACACCAAACACCATTTGATCGTATTTGATATTGTCCCTTGACTCACTTGCAAGCTAAATTTTTTAGAAACACAGTGTTGCAATTGGTGTTGGTTGCAATCTGGATTATTTTTGCTGTATTCGCACAATATTTTGTGCATTTTATATAGCATTGTTGATTTTTTTTACATCTCTAAGATGAGGAGTCTTATTGTGTAGTGTGTTTTATTGCAGGGTATCTGTCTTTTCAAATCAATTTTTTACTTAATAAAATGTACATAAAATGAACTAATATAATACTTAAACAATGCACAATATATTTGAAAATAATAAATACATTCATGAATTTTACTTGGTAAGAAAATACAAACCTAGCAAATAAAGTAAAAGAAATGTATTGTATATGAAAAATAGTTAATTCCACAAATTAATAGTTTATTAATAATCACTTATTAAGTTATTAATTAATTAATATCTTACTTAATTAATAATTCTTATTGATTGCAAGATTATTGTTTTATTAACATTATACTGTATAAATATTGAGAATGTAAGCAGCGATTTAATCATGTTACAAGCCTATGACAACATCAATGATTGAAGTTTTCTTTTATGAAAATTATAAATGTTGTAATAGCAATATAAATTTTTAACTTTTGTAAAAGTAATATAAATTATTTTAGTAGGTATAAAATATTTAAAATGTTTTATTTAAACATAATGATTCTAGTATTTTAGGATGCAAAATTACCGATAAAGTTATTGTAGCTGTGAAATTTTTTTTAATTCTTAGTTGATGCACGGGATACTAATTTTGATATAACCCTGAGAGTTTGAAGACTTCATTTACCATTGGAACTTTTTCTATTATCATCATTAAGAACTTCAACTTCAAAAATTTTATAAAAAATAAAAATTTAACTATTCAATTTAATTATTAACTTCCGAAAGTTTTTTAAAACAAAAAAAAATAAAAAATTGCAGGATTTAATTATTTCTAAGATTATGTCAAGTAGGCTTCTTAGAATTAGTGTAATTGATATTTGGAGATCTCCAATTGAAATAGCAAGGTCTCCTACTACAAATTTGATTTTTGGCGATGGGAAGAAGCGGGCGACCGCCGGTGACTACACTTGAAAAGTGTAGGTACAAACTCCGTAGTTTTAAGGTAGTTATGCATTTGAATAAAGTTAATTTAAAGCTTTATTGCTATTTTATGTTTTATGCGTTATGGTGTTTG
>JAVXUM010000030.1:4696685-4717537 GCA_035590655.1 Pouteria glomerata
TTCAATAAATATAAAATATATTAAATTTTATTTCAATTATATTATTTATTAAAAATAATTGAATGAAATATAATTATTATATCATTTAATTTAGTAAATATAAAAAATATTAATTATATTATTTATTAAAAATTCTATAAAATATATTTCATATTAAATAAATAATTAAATGAAATTAATTATTAAATTAAATTATTTAATTTTAAATTTATTAATTTAATTATTAATTAAAATTATTTAATAAAATATATTTTATATAAATTAAATTAATTAAATTATGATATTTATTTAAAATAATTTAACAATAATTAATTATTAAATTAAATTAAATTTATTATTTTATTAAAGTATATTAAATTAGATTAATTTAGTTTTATTATTTATTAAAATAATTTAATAATATATATTTAATCTAATTTAATAATTACTGTAGTTTAATTATTTATTAATAAATAATTGTTTTTGATAAATTAAATTAGGATATTTATTTCAATTAATCTACTAATAATAAATTATTGAATTAAATTGATTATTATATTAAATTTAACTAATTAATTTATTTTTATTATTTATTAAAAATAATTTAATAATTTATATTAGTTATTGATTTTTACAATTAATTTAATTACTTGAATTTAATTATATTATTCATTAACATAATTTATTTGAATATGATGTAATAAAATGGACAAAGTTTTAAAATTGATAAAATATTTGTTATAAAAAAAAAAAGAATAAAAACACTTTTTTCTATTTTTATTTTTTGTTTTAGTTTTATTTTTTTTAAATTAAAAAATATATATAAAGAAATTTAACAAACATATTTCTGTTGCATGTTTATAAAATTTTAAAAATTAAACAAAAATATTATCAAATGGACCTTAGTAAGATATTTCTTAATGCTTAAGAGGGTTGGAAATGTTTCTTATTACTTAAGGTGGTTAAAAATAATTTGAGGAGTGTTTCCTAAATTTCAAACAGATTGAAATAATTTATAGAAAGTTTTCCTAAAATATTTTGAGAATAAAAAGTTGTATAGTTTTATGAAAATAAAATTATTTTAGTGTTCTATAAATAGAGACTTCCTCTTAATTAAGGTAATGTAGCACTTTTAGAGAGAGAAGAACATATTTTTTATGAACTTATAATTAATCTCACGTATTATTTATAAACTTATAATTGACCAATCTTATCTTAACCACAATAGTTTTATTTATTAAATTTTTATGTATGAGTTCTTCAAAAAACTTTGAAAGCGTGAACTTATTGTTCATCAAGCGTAAGTGAAGAATTTTTTCATTTGTTAAAGAAAACGTCCATTGTAACGTATACAACAAGATTTAAATAAATAAATTGTATATATTATTGTGATCTTCATTATAATTTTTTGTAAATAAATAAATTGTATATATTATTGTGATCTTCATTATAATTGTTTGTATATAATAAAAATTTTTGATTCTCGTAATTCAAAATTTTTTTCCCTTATTTGGAAAAATTTTCCCTATAAAATTTTTGTGTTCAATCATTTTTCTTTCACTTTGAAATTGTGTTTGATTTAATAATTCATAAATAGTATGGTAAAATTTCTAACTAAACTGATAACAAAAATGATATAGAGAATACTTATGATCAATTTATAAACATTAAAAAAAATTAACACAAAAAATGAGAAAATATATATTTAGCTACAGTGTTACCACTGTAATTCTACTATGCTATATTCTTTACCCAGTACCCCAAAAAAAAAAAAAAAAAAAAAAATGTAGCAATACAATGATATGGTATAACAACGATAATTATGTAATGAAATAGTAATAATAGATAATAAAAAAATAAAAAGATGCTTTTTTGTTGTTTTAATAATACTTACATAATAAAATAATTTTTTTGTAAGTTTTGTTATTTAGAATGAAATTGTACTGCAGTAATTCCCCAATTTGGTCAAAACACTCCCCTTGCCAAACACAGAAATTGAAGAAAACCAGTAGGAAGTTGACAAAAATTTCCACTAATTCTTCAGATAACTGACAAACGAGACACACACCAGAGAATTGATGCATTTACTTCTGGCCAGATTCTTCCACACTGCCAAATACCAAACACTAGATTTCCGTTAAAAGCAGCAATTGCTTCGATGCTGTGGATGCTGCTTCTCATCCCCAGCACGCCGCCTCAAATTCACCACGTCTTCATCGATCCATGGTCTTCTTACCACCGTTGTCCTCCGGTTTCTTCACGTGATCTTCAATGTAGTCGTCTATGGATTCGTCAGACTTCCCCACCACCGTCTCTTTGATCTTCTGGGTAGTCTCCTTTGCCGCACCCCACGCCCCCTGCACCGTCTGTTTCGCCTTCTCCCCTATATTCTGCGCCACCTCCGTCGCCTCCCCCGTCCTTTCCTTTGCCTCCTCCGCCGTCTTCTCTTTCGCATACTGCGCAGTCTCCGCCAACCTGTGCGTCCCTTCTTTGGCCTTCTCCGCCGCCTTCCCCGCCGTTTCACTGGTCTTTTCCTTCATGGTCTCTGCACGTTCCTTCGCTTTCTCCTTCGTTTCGTGGGCTCTTTCCTTCCCCTTTTCTTTCACCTCACGTGCTTTCTCCTCAGCGTCAGAATCAGACTCACTGCTCGTATTTCCTTCTGCTGCATTTCTCCCCTGGAATCTAAACAACATTTATCTCTAGACTAGCGGAGGCATACATGTATTTTTTTATCTTCTTTCTTTTTTTTTTTTTTTTTCTCATTTTTAATTTCCTTACATTCTATTTTCTTTCCCCCGTGTTTTATATTTTTATTGGATGAGGAGAGCTAAAGTATTAGTTAAAATTGTATTTTTAATTTTTAAATTTTTATAAAAGTTAGATTATCACAGAAGTTCATCTTAAATCATTATTTTAACTCCTAAAATTATATTTAATTTTAGAATCCCCAACTCATTTTTATTATGTTCATTCTTTTCTTTTTTAATTTTCTTTTTTCTTTACTTCTTAGGATGTCTTTTAATATTTAAACTGAAATAGTCATTAATGGTTATATGTGATTAAGAATTTAAAAAGAGTATTTAAGGTATTTAAAATTATAAGTATGCTTTAAATTGAGAGTGACATTAAATTAGTTTAACCATTCATATTATAAATATATATATAGATTAGAAAAACGATATATATTCTTAAATATTTTTATCGTTGGATAATGTTTTGATAATTAATGATATTTGTATAATAAAATATAAACTAATACATTATTGTTTTAAGAGTGATGAGTTCATAAACGCTTGTAACAATAAGTCTTGATAATAATCTTTTAAAAAAGCATTACTATATTTTCAAGAGGTCTTTGCACGGCATCAAAATAATTATAAAAAAAAAAATATGATTATGACAATTCAAAATAAATTATAAAAAAGACAAAAATTTATATTACATATAGATAATATATATGGATGTAACTATAATTAAAATTTTTAATCGGATCTCGTTTATTCTCTCTAAATTTCAAAAATCTCTAATCCTTATTTTTATTTTTCTATCTCTAAATTCACATTATGTCATCTTCATAACTTAAAAATACTGTGCATGTAAATAGAGTATTAGAATTGAAAAACGTTTAGGAGAAGAAAGAACAAAAATAATTACAAAAATACACCAGCATAAAAAAATGAATAGATATGAATATATATATATATTTATTATTTGCGCGTATTATGAAAAATATAAGCCGGAGGAGACCAAGAAGGTGGCATGCTGACTGGGTGACACGTGGAATTCTCTGCCACGTGTAGGACCGTGGATTGGGTTGCTTGGCCAGTCAACACATGTTCATCCAAGCCTTTTGAAAATGAAAAGAGGGAACCGAGATAGCCGTCCGATATCGATTCTGTGTCATCAAGTGTACGTACTGTTAAATTAAATTTTAATGGTTGAAATTTATTTAAATATTTTTTAAAATAAAAAATATATAAATAAATTTAAATTATTAAATTAAAATCCAATACTTCTGTATAATGTATGAGGCTACTTTCAGGTTATTCTCATCGCGTCCTTTGACAATTGATAGCAGGCTGAATAACGGTTCGTGAAAAATTTTTAAAAAATAAAATAAAAATCCAATTCTATGAATATATATATATATAAAACATTGACTTGATAGTTGTCATGATTTTATAATTAAATCCTATTCTTTTTGTATTTTGAAACAATAAGTTCATATTTCGTTCATTATTTTAATTAATTTTTTTATGATATAATATTATTTAAAAAATCAAATAATGATAAATATAACCTTGTTCCATGAGCTGGTAGATTTTTATTATAATTTTCTGCGTCAAGTATTTTGTAGAAGGAATGTTATATAAATAATCTCGAAATTGTTGAAATATTAAATGAATGTTAAATTTCTATATTTTATAAATTAAAATACTATTCTTATGATGCAAAGTCATTATAAATTCTTAATATATACATTTCTAAAACTACTATTTAATTGTTTTCAATAAATTTCAACTAACAGTAGTTTTACAAAAATTAAAAAAAAATGATATTATAAGAAATATTTATATAATTATCAGACTTTTAAGTATTTTGTAATTGTTATAATTTATTTATGATATAACAACTCAAATTTAGTTGATCTAATGATTAAATTATGACCGATTATTTTTCTGTTCATTCAATAATTTGAGATTCAAAACATTATTTAAAACCACCCTCCATGCAAATTTCCCCCACTTATATTGAACAAATTACATTTTTATAAGTTACAGTCTCAAAACTTTTTTTCTAGTGAGTTTGAGTTATGAAAACTTGAATTTTCAACCACCATATTTGAGATGAGAGGATTCTAAATTTGAAATATAATTTTAAGAGTTAAAGTTATGTTTCAACTTTAATTGCTAGATGAACTTTCATAAAAAACTAAAGGTTGAAATGCAATTTCAACTTTTAAAGTTATATTTCAATTTCATTAACCTTTAATCCAATTAATTATGGCAATTTGGGGCTAAAGAAGTTATACTCAACTAACAACATTATAGGGGTTCTGTAGTGGAAAAAATTCACAACAAAGATTATAGTGATAAATGAATGGTTAAAATTTATCTGTATTTAATTTAATGGTTTTAATTTAATTTAATTAAAATCATTTCAAAATAAAAATAAATGTTAAAAAAATCTAATTTGAGCACAATTAATATAGAATGTAAAAAGGCATCTCTCATTAAAATACAAATAAATCTCGACACTCCATTTTGCTAGTGAAAAAATTAGTGAATTTTTTTGCAACTGTAGCACTCGATATTTTATTTTGACTAATTATTTAATAATTTGATAAATTAAATATTTAAACCTGAAGTTTGGTCTGATTTGCTAGGTTTATTCTATTTTTCTAGGCAGATGATGATCTAGAGTGGTAAATGAGCTTAGAGTTAAGCTTTAGTCCTAACCCTTTTTTCTTTTTCTTCCTTTTTCTCTTTTTCTCTCTTTTTTTGTCTTTGGTTCATGGCAGATGAGGAGAGAAAGAGAGAAGAGAAGAAGAAGGAGAGAAAGAGAGAGACTAGAGACAAAATTGAGGGTTAGATTCAGAGATAGCAAGTCATTGGTATTTTCAGCGTTGTAATCCTCATGACAATGTAGGAATCATGGTAATTTTCCTCGAGATGAGAGAAATGGAAGAGAGAAGTTTTTGAACTTCAAGATTCTCCATTCTTTTCTTCAAATCTGAGATAGTAGAACTTATATTGTGTTCTAAACATTGTAGGAAAAATTTTAATATAGTATATGCTTAATTTGTTGAGTATCATAGGAGTTGTGGCATATATGTATGTGTATATATGAATGTGAATATATATTGAGATTTTACTTATATTTGACTTATTCTTGAATTAAATGTTGTAAAAACATGTTACTTAGGTGTTTAAGTGTTTATAAATGATTGATTGTTTAGTTTATAGCTTGAATGAGTGATATGGGGGTGTTTAGGACTTCGGGTTTCGTTGAAAACGGACATAAAAGCTGAGTGTTGGCATCAGAATGGTGTTGGGACACCAAATGGTGGAATACTAGAAACTCTAATTTTTGATCTTTAACTATTTGTTTTTTATCCAAACTCATTAATTTGTTGATTTTTAAAGATTAAATAAATCCTAATTCGTCATCATTCCTAATGGGAATGTATTCTTATTATAAGATGATATTCATTTACATGATTGAGTATATTATGTGCATGAGACTGAGGTTGCATCATTCAGTTGGACATTGTGATTATTGATTGGCCGAGAGTGCCATGTTAATATTATTGATGTGCCAAGACACGGGTTATTTATATGAGTAGAATCCATGATTTTAAGAAAATGATCAAATAAGATTTTGAAAGTATCGAATGATCTCGAATCGCTATATATAATTAAAACTTAGTCATTGGAGTTAGAGCATTAATATTAAGATAGTATATATATTGTGAGTTTTTTCCAAACTGTAACCTAACCCTTCTTAAACTAAGCAGATGCCTGACTAAGGATATAACTTAGTTCCCTAGTAGAAGGGTCAAGAGGTGTAACTTGATGCTTTTGAATCTTACACCCTTAGGGGTGTAACTCGGTTCCCCACTCGTGATATATATTAAGATATACATTTGTCGTAAGCATAAAAAGGTGCGGTTGATGACCCCCGCATGCTTTGATGAGCACCACCCATCCCAGGATAAGATTTTGGGCAGATAGAGATTAAAAAATATATATTTGCATTGCATTCCATCATTACTCAGTGCATAAGATTGTATAAATTATTATTACGTACTGAAGTTGTTAATTAAAATGACATTTAATATTTAATTTATTGATAATGAGTTAGGCTATGAATATTTGATAACAAAATTGAAATTACAATAACCTAATTCCCGAGATAAGATACATATTCAGTTTATGCTTGAATAACCTAAGTTCAGTCTTAACTGTGAATGATAATATCTATGTTTATTCCCTTTAACTAAGAATTGAGTTATAAATCTTATAAATTGTGTGAACCAGAGTCAGGGTCTAATATTTATATTTATAATGTTATAATTATGAAAATATTAATATGATATTAATATTTGTTCTGGTTATGTAGGCCTTTAATACTATTATAGGAAATAACGTTTAAATGAATTATATTATCATTTAATTTATGGTAATGTATTCAAATATTATTTTATATGAGAATGAGGGACAATTGGTATTACTTTAATTGTTATTTTATAATAAAAACTTAATTTGGACTAAAATTGAATTGATTTTATTTAATTCTCATATTCTTATGTCGTTCATCCTGAATTATAAAATTAGTAGCGTGACAACTATTGCTTCTTGAAACATGCAACCCGAATTTCAATACCATTAGAATGAATTCAAAGGATAATGCCCCCTCCTCTCCCCCCTTCCAATTTTTTTATTACAGTCCCTTAGAACCCACATGATGGCCCCCTATCCAGATTTCAATACCACTTGAATGAATTCAAAGGACCAAACCCCACCTCCCCCTCCAAAAAAAATAAATAAATAAATAAATAAGAGGACCATAAATCAAATATGCTTGAACTTTATAAATCAAACACAGTTCTATAAACTACTCAGAAGGGAAAAGAAAAAATCAAAATTTCAGAAAATCATAGTCACTGGAACCACAAATCACTCCAAAAAATAGGAGAAAAAACACCAACACTGATAACACTAAGATTTGATCCCAAATGCAAATGTATTTATCTATTTTCTTCTATGAGCAGCTGTATTATCTTTTGGCTATGGCCTTCTTGCAGAGCACAACAGTTCTCATTTCCACACTTTGACGATATGGTCATGACTCCCTGAAGCAACCATTTCAGTGTAGGGACAATCCGCCAGTGCAGCTATCAGACCCTTGTGTGCCACGAACGAGAATCTTTTCTTGCCCTCAGTTGGATTCCAAAAGTCAAGTGTCTGCAACAACACTTAAACAAATAAGATTTTCCGAACATCAACACATACTTCAGGAAAATATGATTTTTTTTTTCTATCCATATTCCACCACGACCAAACCAGGGGGGGGAGGGAGTGATTTTGAATTCCTTTCGTTTCTTTTTCACTCAATAAATCTGGGATCCAGAAAAAGCGATCATGTGAAAAACTTTGAAAGAGTTAAGCAAACATACACTGCCAAGATCCTGGTCCCAACTCGTTAAGGCTCTAGATGATCAAGTCAAATAAATTTAAGTTTCCACTATAGATACCTTGCCAGAAGGTACAACCAAAACTCACAAAAAAGAACATTTCATTACCTGAGAAGAACCAATAATCAAGAGTTGAGAATATGCTGGATGGAATGTGCACGATTCAAACCTTTTTCCCATAGAATGCAATTCATGCACACATTTTCCACCCAAACCAACTGACCACACCCGCGCGCAGTCTTCGCTCACAGATGCAATGTACTTGCCAGTTGCATCCCAACAGATTGAACGGACTTCTTTGTCATGTCCCTAGAAAAATAAACAAAAAAAAAAAAAAAATCACTCATATTAAGCAAGCATTTAAGAAATTTGGCAAGTATTATAATAGAGATTACATTGGAAATTCAGTGAATGTCATCGGGGCATACCTCCAAGCAGGATTGAAGGTTGTTAGTCTCGACATCAAATAAGTTGATTCTATTTCCTGAAGCAGCGGCCAAAAGATCCCCAACTTGAGGCTGGAATCTTACTTTTCTTGTAGCTCCCTGCATAATAAGGGGTGTATGGATAGAGCTAAAAGACGAGGCTTACAATAGGTAATATGATATTGAAGGAACAGGATGCAATAGGAAGTGCAGCACAACGCTTCGAGATTTTATCAATTCAGGCAGAGTCGGAGCTACGAATTTTCAATGAAGGGGGCCAAAAACCAACACGATATGCGATAAATAGGACTGTTAGAGGAGAATAACAATTCTATTGGTATTTAAGGCTTGTAGATATGTCTGCTACAAGAATAAAAAAGATGGCGTGTTCGGAAGGAAGGGGGGTCAATCTTTAAAATTTCTATGTAGGGGAGGCTTCGATTGGAAGCTTGGATAGATAAATATCTATATTATCTATATATTTTGACAGGGGATTTTAGAGGCATAATACCACTGTCGGATCAAATTAATCTCCATCGTCCATCGAGGAGGCGAATGAGCATAAATAGGTGTGTAGGGCTCAATATCAAGTGCGAGGTTCCAAGTTCCAAGTCTTGAGAGTACGTGAAGTACTCTTCCAAGCTTTTTCTTGGTGTTCTATTTTTTATTTAACTATTAGCTTCCATTGTATATTTTAAGGTTGTACTAGTTTTGTAAGCAAGGAAAGTTGACTTAGCTGACTTAGCACTTTTAAGTAAGGGGCTTTAGGTATCTAAGTAAGGCACGGGTGGGATTGTAAGGCACAGGTGGGATTGGGAAGAGTGAGCTCGTGACAACTGCCCAAGGTAGATCCATCCCTGAATTTAGGATTATAAAAGGGACATATAATGCATTATAAAGCATCATCAATGGTACAAGACTTGAGATAATAAACCACTGAAACTAATTTTCAAGACAGCAAAAAGAAGAGGACCAACATGGAAGGTTCATAATTAAGTGTAGAATTGAGGGCGCTATATAAGATATACAAGAAGTATCCAAAAACTTGAAAATATAACAGAAATGAGAAAATGAATAAAATTACATGTGCAACTATTTTTATTCTTTTGCATAACCATGTTTACTGACCTTAAATATGTGTGTGCAAGTATATTGCTTAACGTTCCACAGCCAGATCTCATCGTTACTATCACAGGAGCAGAGTAGATCAGACTTTCTTGAGTGAAAATCCAGTGAATTTACTTGTTCAGCATGCCCAGAAAGATTAAACAGTGATTTTCTCGGCTACATCCCATGCACAAAATTGTGTAAGCATAATCCCATCAAATGAGAAGAGACAGAGGAAGTGAGAAAGCTAAAATGATACTTTCAAACAAAAAATAATAACACTTTGGGGTGGAAACGAATTAAGCTATTTGCAAACTATTCAAGCTCAGCTCAAAAAAAACTCGGGCTCAAGCACGGTTTATGACTAAAACAAACTCGAATCAAGCTTGATTTGTGGTTTATTTAAATTCGAGCTCGAGCTTGAGCCTAGGAAAGCTCGATTCGAAAGCTTACCAGCAAGATTGATAAAATAATATATATATTTTTTCAATAATTATTTTCATATATTTTTAACAATATTTTTATTATATTTTTTATAATATTTTATTTATTCTATTTTAAACTAAAATAACGTCATTTTCGTTTAATCGAGTTATTCAAGCGCTGAACTCCAACCTAAATTCTTCTTTATCAAGCTGAGCTCAAGCTCGTATACAAAAGCTTAAATCGAGCTTGAGCTAAGCTCAAACATGTTAAAGTTTGGTTCGATTCGGCTTGTTTCCACTTCTAATAACACCAATTTACTTTTTCATCAATAAACTACCTAAAGTAGACTAAACAAAGGCCTTTTGATATTTAGATAAACATTGTCAAATGGAATTATTGGACAAATTCAAATGATAAATAAAGAAGGGAAAAAAAAAACAAGAGAGTTATCATTTATGTTTGAAAAGAAAAAGTAAAGCATTTATGAATCAAAAATTATGCCTAAAAATATGTCATTGGTGACACCCTCTTCAATAAGAGAAAAGGGAATTTCCAACGGATATAATGGAAAGTGGGAAAAATATTAGAAGGAATCAACAAAGGAAAATATCGTAGGAAAATATCATACTTTATCTGAATCCCATATTTGCACACTTCTATCCAGAGAAGATGTGGCAAAAATAGTCGAATTTGGTCTAAACCGAACATCTGTGATTGCCTGCAAATGCCCTTCTGCAGCATCAAGTAATTCAAAACTAGTCGTGTTCAATAGCAAGACCTGGAACAAACAAATGCAATTTAATGTCAGCTTATAAAAAGTGGCAGGGAAGGGAATTTGAGAACTGGCTTCCGAAAAGTTTAAGCTGAACATTGAAAATTGCTAGGCATTTACCTCTTTGTCATTGCCTGCACTAGCTAACAATTTTCCATCTGATGAAAAATGGCAACAGAGGACCTTGCCATTGCCTGAGCTGAGGGAACCAACCTCCGCAAAAGAGAATCCTGCCAAATCACACATTATAAATGGAATCATGAGATGCAACTGCTCTCTTTTCTACCTACACGTAATACTCTAGTATCTCCACCATAGCTTCATAGAGAAGAATGAGTAGTGTAAAGTCACTAATTATCCTAAAACTTTAAGATGGCATTTAGTTTGTTTCTTTGTTTTCTGTTTTTGTTTTTTGTTTTATATTTTAAAATTCCCAAAATAAGGAAATAAAAAATGCTCTGTTTTCCTTATTAATAGATTTTCCTTATTTTTGGTTAAAAATGCTCAAAACGTTCTTTTTTTTTATCATTTTTTCATTCCATGTGTAAATTCATTTTCCGTTTTCTAAAATAAATTTTAAAAACATAAGTAACCAAATACGTTTTGAGTTATTTTCCTTGTTTTCGATAGCGTAAAATGGAAAATGAGTACAAAACAGAACATAGAAAACAAAAAATAAAAAAACAAATCAAATGCCCCCTAAGCTATTAGGAAATAGGCTTAACAATGTATATCAATTCATTTCAACACTCCCTTTCACCTGTTACCTGGCTCACATGTGAAGTTGAGACAAACAAACTTAATCAAACAAGATGCACTAAGCCCCTAACACAAACAAACAAAGTTCACAAAAATAAACAAAGAATAAATAAATATCAATAATATATATCAAACTATTTCAAGACTCCCTCTCACATACGACCTTAACTTGCATGAGGAATAGAGACAAACGAATTAAATCAAATAAGATGCACCAACCACCAACATAAACAACAAAATACACAACAATAAATAGAGAATAAACATTGATAATGAGAAGTGAACCTAAGACGCACTTGAACCAAAATCTGATACCTTTTTAAGGCACTAATTGTCTCAAAAGTTTAAATTGTTAAGAAATAAACCCAATAATGTATTCTATTAGTGCTTTGCCCCTCGTTGGATTTCTTGTCGAAAGCTTAGGTAAGAAATGTTAGAATATTATAGATATGGTACTCTTTGATTTCTAGAAAATTTTATTTGATCAAGAAGGATTTACTTGTAGATATGGCTCAAGGTTCACCTCGTGCCCATGACTGGCTGGTCCACTTGTCTCGTGCACACGATCATATAAGTTGTGGGCATACGCTACCTTGACACTTGGTTATTTTTACTTATAGAATATTATAGATATGCCTTGGGGTTCACCTTATGCCCATGACTAATTGGTCCACTTATCTTGTGCACACAACTGTGTAAGTCATGCGCTCACGCCACCTAACACTTGGTTATTTTTGCCACTTTGGTATTTAAGTGTGTTAATATGAGGAATTATGTAATAAAGTTATGATGAATCGTATGTTGGTGATTTATGAATTGAGGACTGAGTAAATTTAAATTGTATGGACTAACCATAATTGGATGATAGGCTAAGCTACTAATAAGTAGAATAATACTAATAATAATTCGCAATATTGATAATTATATATATACATATATAAGAGTATTGATTTTGAGTCTGAAAATAAGGGGTATTTATATACCCAAGGTTCAAAATCCTCAAAACTTGTGCAAGAATTGGTGATTCACGTCCAGTGGGCTAGTAGTCTATGAAGTGAGATGGATGCTAATTGGCATACTTTTCACTCCTAGGACTTTAACTTTGAGGCTGATGCAGATTCCCAGAGCACAATACCTAATCTAAACGGTGTGCAAAAATAGTACCAAAAATAAGGAAGAGATAAGCAACAGAAGGCCCAAAATTAGAGCACAAATCAAGTAACAAATCATGGAGGGATATTTATCTCAATTTTATTCTCTAACATATATTATTCTCTAATACTCCCTACAAGTTGAGGTTGGATGGAACGAAAAGACTCATCTTAGACAACAACAATGTTCAACCAACAATTGTGCTTCAAAACGAACTTCAAATACCACAAACAATCCCTGAATAGAATATGTTGTAAAAGATAACAAAAGGGGCTCAAGTATTAGTCCATGAACAAGACTTTTACAACTTGTGTGAAGCACAAAAAAATGTAAATCACTTGCTTTGCCAGAGGATAAGTCACAATGACTCCTCATAATAGCTTAACAAAGGTTTACTTAGTGTCAAACAATATTGGTTTGACCAAGAACAATAAAGAGTGGCCAAATGCCATGTCTCCAACAACAAGAAAGGGTATTCAACATAACAAGTGTAATTCGATCAAAAAGCACCAAAGAAAAGAAATGAGGATCCAGAAGCATTTTTTTGCATCAAACTTATTTTTAAAATTTTAAAAAACAATCAAGGTTTTAAAACAAATGCAAAAACACCCTAAAAAAAAAAAAAGATTTTTTCTTTAAGTAGTTTAGGTGTCATTTGGTTTACTTTTCTATTTTCTATTTTTTATTTTTTGTTTTGAGCTCATTTTCTATTTTGTACTTTTGAGAATATGAAAAACAGCTCAAAACGCATTTGGTCACTTGTGTTTTTAAAATTTGTTTTAGAAAATAAAAAATAAGTTTACACATGAAATGAAAAATAATAAAAAGTCGTTTTGAGTGTTTTTAACCCAAAATAAGAAAAATCTCAAGATAAGAAAAATAGACCATTTTCTATTTTCTTATTTTGAGATTTTTAGCACATAAAATAGAAAACATAAAAGTAAACCAAATGGCACCTTAGTTGCTATAGCAACTAAACTGTAACAAATAAGATGCTTTAGTTACTATAGCAGCTACTAGCTAAATTATTGTAGTAGATTAGAAACACAAAAAATGTTGCCCCCTAGTTTTGAATTTTGGATTCATCCCCACATGCTTTTGTGTTACTCCATGTGAGGCACAAGAGGGTTCGAGAGACATCAGCGAGAAGAGAAGAGAGAAGGAATATGGGCCAGGGAACAAAATCAAAGGCTAGAAGCAAAAGAAAAATAATCTAAAAAACAAGAATGGTGAGTGCTGAGAGTTACAAAAAGGATGCAAAATCTATAAAGATCTAACGTAAGAGTTGCAAAATCGAAGGGACCATTCTAGTATTTCAAATCTATGGCTGGAATATTATTGTAGGTTGCCGAAGTTTTGCCCGAGATCATATGCCGGAAGCCAAAAAGATGAGACACCTTAAATGTCTATCGAAATTCATAAACCATCAACTCCAATACCTTGATAAAGAGAGAAAAGAAAGAAATTATATTACTATGGATTTTACAAGATACAAAAGGTGCCTTTATATAGGCAAATAAATTACCAAAAACAAGCAAAAGACAAAAAATATAAACCCCTAAATTAGAGCACAAATCGAGTAACAAATCATGGAAGAATATTATCTCCATTTTATATCTTGGTCTCTTATTCTCACAGAAGAGATAGCTAAAGTTGGAGTCTGGATTTCTATTTTAGACACATTAACAGTTATAGTTCTGAGGTGAATCATCAAAAATGCAATCCACAAATTAAGCAGTATTCACATACCATGTTGTCCCATTATGTTGCTTGTTGGAGATCCTTGTTGTAAATTGCCGAATGAAGTCACAACCTCATCAATTTCCGCATTTTGGGACAAAAACGAATCAATATTACCATCAACTGATTTATCTACCTCAACATCTATAACATCCTACAATTCAAACAATAAAAGAAATGGTGGCAAGGAAAACAAACAAAATTGGCATACAAGCTGAATGAGAATAAAAGAATTTATGTGAACTGTCAATACCATAATATCTCTTCAATAAAGAAAAAGCATTCACATATTTTCTTTTTTCATGAGATGAATGACCTACCAGAGAATTCTCCTCAGCATGCGAATTTGATCTACTCTTCCTTTTTCTGCTATTCTGATCTCAAAGATGAAATATATACATATATATATAGATAGATAGATGAGCAAATTAGTTTGACTCCACAACTGACTCAACGAGATAAAAAATTTTTATCTTAAATTCTCATAAAAAATGACTTAATTTGGCCTTCATACTCTTGAACCAGCCTCATGTGATTCATGCTTTATCAGCTTATTGTTTTCTTCCTGTTCAGCAGTTTCTATTGTAGTTTCCTGATCTACCATTTGTATCAGAGGATCTATCATTTCTTGCTCTGGTATTTGTTTCCCAGGGACCACCACCTAAGTCATAATTAATCCTTTGTTCATTAGTAAAATAGGAGATAGAAAGGTAATGACGAGAAAGATGGAAAGACTAATTAAAAAACTTCAAAAGATATTAGATAGTCAGGTGTACACCTATAAGCTTGAAATCAGAATAACATTTTTTCTTATACTAGGACTCTCTGAGATATCATAATAAAATCTATATGAAACTGCAGAAAATATTCTCCTAATAGTTGAGTATGTATGAAAACTCATCTTTGACTTATTGTCAGCCTCATGTTCTAAAGATTTTATGCATGTGCCTACTTAAAGAGGTGTAACAAAGCAATCATTATTTAGATTGGTGATCTCATCATCAGAAATTGTGTTTGTCTCTGTGTGTGTGTGGGGGTTTGCGTGGCCTCACAAGGTAACTTCCTTGGGTACTTGAAATAAGTGATAACGCAGAGTTTAGGACTCATAAGTTGTTCTTTTATATGTCAGCATCGCACTACAGATTGGATTGGCATTGGGACATCCACCATTTTGCAAACTAGTGAAGAACTCAAGCATACAACTAAAATACCATCCTAATGTCATCATTCATGTTATCCTCATAATAGTTATTTTGCTTTGAATGTTTCATTCTTGTCCAATAGAAAGAGTATCTTAAAGGAAAAAACAAACTCAACTCTACTCAACGAAATTTTAGTTTCAAAATAGTTGGGGTCGGTTATATGAATCATCTTTCTCCACTTATCTCTATCATGAGTTATATTTTCTGTAAGATTATATAGAATTAAGTCTTTTTTCACAATTTCAATCATGCAGATAATTTTAATCATGTAACCTTAGGTCAACTTTTTGTCTTCTTTACCCCTTCTACTTCGATCCATTTACTATTCCTTATTGGTGCATCTCTAAGTCTACATTAGATATAACCAAAATATCTTAAACTACATTCTCTCAACTTTTTTTTTTTTATCAGTGTCACCTAAACTTTTTGTCAGATATAATATTTATTATCCTATATTTTTGTGTATTCCCCCACACATTTATCTTAACATCCTCATTCCCACTACACACTTCTTATGGAAGTGTTATTTTTTAGTAACCCAACACTCTATAACATAAAGTATAGTTGGTATTATAATTATTCAATAAAATTTTCTTTTCAGCTTAATAAGTTTTCTCATATCACATAACACTAAGGCACTTCTCTATTTTAACGGCTCAAATCTTATGGATAATATCATTTTCAATATTTTCATGTTCATGAATAATTCATTTAAGATATCGAAAATGATCATTTTATAACATTTATTTATGCTTAATTTTTACTATGCCATCATTCGTATTTTAAGTTTACTAAATTTGCAATGTATATATTTTGTTTAGTCTTTTATTGCTCTAAAACCTTGTGCCTCCAAAATTTGAACTTATGATTGACTCCAAACCTAATTTCATCTATCAATATAATATTATTTTCGAACAACATATACTAATTGATATTGTTCTAAATAAGTTTAGTAAGCCTGTCCACAACCAAAGTGTAATGATAAAGGGCTTAAAATGAATCCTTGGGGTAGACCAATTATAATTGAAAATCATTTGTATCATTTTCAAGAGTTCTTGCACTAGTAATTGCCCCGTCATATATGTCCTTGATCACTTTGATATATTTCATAGCAACTCTATCATATATTTCTTGCACTAATAAATGTTCCTTCATATATGTCCTTGATCACTTAATATATTTCATGGTAGCTCCTTTCTTTTCCAACATTCATCATAAAATACTTATTAAATAATAGTTAAATACTTCCATTGTAGTCAGTAAAACTAAAAAAGACTATTTTCCTTACACTTCACAACGAGAATAAGTGTGGTACAATTTTGATCTATTCTATTTATGATTTTGACAATAGAGCAAGCAACCCACAGGTTCTTTCTTGTTAAATAATTATATGAAGTGTAACAAGAAAATAAAGAGATGATTACAATGTGTCTTATATCATGACCTAAAAAATGAAAGTGCTACTTAAAGAGCAGTGAATAAATTTCAATATGATAATGCAACTATAACAACAATTACAACAATGGAAAGAATAACATAAACAAAAATAGTAACAGCCAAAACATCAAAAATAACAATTGAAGCAAAAAAAGGATTTGATATCTGCGTATAAATAAACATATTCTAAGACAAATGAGCATGTCAATAGAATTTGTTGTCGATCTCAAACTTATTAATATAAAGAATCTTCTTTTTTAAAAGAGATTTAACAGTAAATATTTCATCAAGTGCAGGTTTATCCATTGTGGCACTACTGCATATTTGGTAGAACCAACAGCTTAAATTCCAAGACTTCCTTGTAACTTACCCAACCATCTGTCACAGTTAAGTCATTCCTCAGAAGCATTAGATCATTAAAATTGTAGGAGCATCCTAGGGGAGAAGATATTTGCTTCCCTGGTAATTTTGCCACTGCTTGAGCGGAAAGCTCATGATAAGGCATTGATGTTGGAAAAAACTGCTGCTGATTTGGCATTGGTAAAGAGGTATTTAGTTTTGGTAATGCCATTCCAGAGGAAATTTGGTCCACTCCCTGAAAAAGATGAATCAAATCAATCAAGATTTGAATTGATGCTAGCCAAAGAACTAGACAAAATCTGCAATTAAAATGGAAAGTTAGTAATATGAATATAAGGATGCCACATACAGTCAAAGGCCATCCTTTCAGTGGCACAGATTTAGCCTCTTTTTCTATCCCTGGAAATGATAAACATCATAACGCAACTCGCATTAATTCCAATAATCAATTAGGAATACTAATTCATGTAATATATCCAAGCACTCAAATAATGACAAGAACACAGATATTGCTACCAATATATGTGAATTATGTGTGAAAACAACAAATGGAGCATAAAGAAGTGAACCAAAGACCAGAGTACTAGATTAAGATATTAAAGCCTAACATCCACATCTGTGTCCCAAAAGAAACAGTAAGAGAAGAAGCTGTATATTTTTAAAAAAGCACTGCTAAAATCTAGAAGAAACAGTTTATAAGATAGCAGGGTTCCTGTGAGAAAGTGCAATGCCTCACCGTACCCCCCCAAACTATAACTCACCAAAAAGGGGCTAACCAAGGAGTTGATTATGAAGTTCATTATCTTTTCTTACTAATGTAATTAAATTTCCCATGCAAACTTCTATGTGGGATAGCACATGCCAACTTGGGGGATTCGGGTTATTACAATCTTCTCCCTTACATCTTTGCTAATTTGTGAGAGGCCTATAATCAGTCCATAATTGCCACAAGCCAGCTCATAGCCCCACAAGTGAGCCGTGCAATGCAATGGCCCAAGCCCGCATCCGTGTTTAGAATTTAATTCTAATACCATAAGTAGCAACCAAAAGGGTTGGACAAAGAATTAACATTCCATTCACAAGATGGTTGCCTATTTAAACTTCTCTAATTTCATTTTCAAGATATAATTCACTTGTTTTGCAATATGGTGAGGTGCCCTCATTTTTTAGTCTATATATTTACATTGCATATTGTTGAAAGTAGAGATTTATTGAGCTTAATACCACACACACCCAACTGAATTCATGTGTATCCATTTATAAATGTACAAGATGACCTTTTACATCTCCTACGTTAAAGATACATTGTCCCTAGACTAATATAAATACAGACATAAGTGATGACACATTCACCATAAATGCAGATACACGATGAATGTACTTTAACACTCCCCCTTAAGCTCGAATATACTTATGTTTCAAGCTTATTACAAATAAACCTTACTCAAAGTTGACGACGACTGCAATGACAAAAGCTAACAATGATGAAGGAAGTCTGTAACTAACAATTAACGACAGAGCGCTTTTACAAACAATTGACTAGCGACAGCGATAGTCATCAAATGGTGGGGACTTCAATCTTCGATTGTAAAGACTTGACTGTTGCAAAGATTGATATTGTCATTGACTGGACTAGACTTTAATCTTTGACTAGACTGATCGTCGTCGACTTTGACTAGCGATCATAGACATTGACTCAATTCGATCTTTGACTTTGATCTTCAATCTTTGACTAAACTGAATCACACTGAGATTCTTAGAGTTTTGAAGGAACCATAGACAGATGACAAAAGAAATTAGACAAACAGTGGAGAAGATTCTTGGATTTCTTTTTTTTAGAGAACGCTCTAATAACATGTTGAAAGTAGAGATTATTGAGATTAATATCACACACATCCAATTGGATTCATGTGCATCCATTTATAAATGTACAAGATGACCTTTTACATCTCCTACATTAAAGATACATTGTCCCTAGACTAATATAAATGCAGATATAAATGATGACACATTCACCATAAAAGCAGATATATTTGGAGAATGTACTTTAACACATATATTTGGAGAGTGCAATAATTTATTTTTCTTCTAGCTATTTTATATATTCAACAATAACAATAATTAGTACTGTTTACGACATATAAGTGGGTTTTGATATGTTCCAACAGACCATGCAGAGTATCATAACTAGTTTTCTTATAGTTTAAAAATGTTGGCATATTGGGCTTTGAAAGGTTCAAAAGAAGTAGCAACATATGACTATTTTCATATTTATCCCAAAAAAGCCATGACTATTTCCTTCCTTTCAATTGGATGATTAGATTTAATTTAATTTTCAAATCCTAACAATTTATTATTTTTCACATTAGTCTGACAACTTCGTATAAAATTTAAATATCAATATCACATCCTAAGAACTCAAACTTTTCTCTACTTCATTACTAATATAGAAGGTTTTATATCCTTATATTACCATATACTAGTGTTGTTCCTTGAAATCACCATCCTTATAGTGTTATTGGCACATTACCCAAACCACTCACGGGAACACATAGAAGGTTGGGGGTTGGGGGTTTAACCCCTGGTATAGAACCATTAGTTCAGGAATTCTATTCTAAACAGATTTTTTAGTCTAATTTTGATTGAGTTTTTCGTTTCTATATATTTGGGACTTCTTGTATATCAAGGCTAAGTTCAAGGGTTGGGGTTTTCAATGGGTATGAGTTGAAAGAGAAAGCAAGAACAAGTGAGGGGTTATCTAGGGTTCTTTAAAGTTAAGAGAAAAGGTAAAAACATGTGACAGGGTTGTCTAAAGTTCTTTAAGGTTCTTTCATATCTCTCTCATAATTTCCTACTCTATTGTTGGAGTTATTTTTATAATTGAAAATTGGTTTTTCTTCCATAGATATAGGCAAATTGCTGAACCACATAAATCTTATAGTGTTTACCTTGCTCGTAGACGTAGACAAATTGCTAAACTATATAAATCTTGTGTTCTTCTATGGTGTGATTTTTCTTATGTTTGTCTGTGTGTTTGCCATTATTCACCAGGGTGTTGCCAGAAGGTAACCCAAGATTTTTACAACAACACATTGGCACTTCTATCATTTCATTACTTAACCACAATTTTTCATTTGGTGCCAACACAAATCCAGTGTCACCACAATATACAAATGCCCCACAAGAAGTCATTCTTATTACCATTACGTTTGTTGACTATTAGATTTATAATTTTAGAAGTATGACAATTACGGGTTAAGAGTCTTTGTATCATTTGTAACGAGTCCGGAATTGAG
>JAVXUM010000030.1:4760648-4772507 GCA_035590655.1 Pouteria glomerata
AATTTTTTATTAAATTAATTTTCATGAGTAAAAGATAAATATATACAATTTAATTTTAGAGCCAATTATCTAAACTAATCATTTTTTATTTAATTAGTAAATTAAATAATAAAAATTGTTATATCAAATGTTCAAGACTAAAAGATAAATATAAAAAATTTAAACATTAAAACTAATTTTTCAAACTCTATTAATTACTAAATCAATAAGTATTTATTATTGAAGCAAATGTTACTTCTAAAAAATAAATATATAAATTTAATTTTTAGAATTAATTATTTAAATTACTCATACCTTTTGCATTTTGATTATTATTAACATATTAATATTTAAAAAAATATGTAATAATAAGATCTAATCCTGTGAGAAAATAGAAAAATAGAAATAAATGATAATTTAAAAGTTAATTCATTAAATAAATAATAAATATTACATTTACTTTCTCATATAATTAAATAAGGATAAAATTGTTAACATATAAAAATTATATTAAATGCGTTCTAACATTAATAAATTTTATTATGACATTATCATCATTCATACATATATGGGGTGTTTGGTGTTTGGTGTGACGAAAAATAATAAAAAATATAGTTTGAGTGATATTTAGGTGTTTGGTGGCAAATCACGTTTTTCAGGTATGAATGGTAAAAAATATTGACTTTTGCAGAGAAATTTGTCGGAACGATTTTCAAATCTTTTAAAAAAATATTGACAATTAGTCTTGTTTGGTAGTTTGTATGATAATGGTTACATTAAAAAAAAATTATAACTATTCTATTAATCAAACTCAAATTATGTAATTTTTTTTACAATTGTAATAGGTGTAAATATATAAAAGTAATAAAAAATTTTAAAATTTTTGAAAACTTTTTAAAATTTTATTGCATCCTAAACATCGCTATGTATATTATATAATTGGTGGCCTCCGTGAATTCTGTCACGTGACAGCAAGTTTGCATTGCATGGTTAAATAATGAAAAAATTGCTATAAAATACATGTTGAGGACATTTGCCGTGCATTTATTAGCGGTAAAGACGGTTCGTGTAGCAGGCAAGCCACAGCAATCGCCTAAAATTTTCATATAATAATCTATCTATTAAAAGAGTTAAATGGAATCTGTTTCCTATTATTTCCTGAGTCATTTTTATTTTAGAAGTGACTTAAGAAAATATATTTAAAGTCCCGTTTAGTTTATTAAAATTTATTTAAAATTATTATTTTTTTAATCAAATTTCATTACATATCATTTTTACATCAATATTTTTTTTTTTACCATCTAAATACCACTTTAAATGATTATCAGTTCTAAATTAGTTATATAATAGTTATCTAAAATTATTATTTAAATAGTTATACTAAAATCTAATAGGTAATTCTATGTCTAAAATGGTTAAAATAATTATTTTTGAATAAAAATTTTATAATATTTTATATTAATTCTAAATTAATTATATACTAATAGTCTCAAATCATTATTTAATAAGCACAATGATTTTTAAATTTTAGTCACCAAGAATTAGCCTTATTTATGTAAAGAAAAAAAGATTTGTTTTTTGTTATTTTTACCTTCATTTATTTGACGACTCTCCCTTTTATATAATTTAGTTTAGAACAAAAATAATTGGTCTTATCTTAAATTAAAATATAATTTTCTGTTTGTTATATAAAAACAATAATTAAAATTAAGATAATCTTTATTAAATAATCGGTGCATTTTAAACATATAAATAGTAATTACAATTATCAAATTAAATTTAGTATAATATAAAAAAAATTATCATATTAATTGTGGGAAGTATTTGCACTGCATTAACTATGTATCTATTATATATAAGTTTTAAAATAACCATACTAATTATTCTCGATTTTCTTATTTTAAGGGATTGTTCGGTGCAACTGAAAAAAGTAAAAAAATTAATTTTACATCTACGATTGATACGTGTTATTTTAGTGGTTAAGAAGTATTTGATAAAAATTTGTAAAAGTTAAAAAAAAAAATTAAATAATTGAAGAAAGTTGAAAAAAATTAATAAGAATTAATTTTTTTATTTTTTTTGTAATCTCTAAATTTCAAAAGCATTAAAATAATAATTGAAGTATTAAAGAGATGTTTGGTGTGATAAAAATTGCTAAAAAATCCTGAAAACCTCTATAATTCTCTAACATATTTTACATTTCTCGTACATCGTAAAAATTAAAACAAATTTTTATATATTTATAAATCTCAATAATTTTTTCACAAATTTTAATAATTTATTCACAAATTTTAATATAAAATTATTCTGACGATTAAAAATCGTTTTGATAGTTTTTTCACAAAAAAATTAATATAAAAATAAAAAATTTTATTATTTATTTTTAAAAAATAGTTTAATAACTGTGTATCAAAAATTAAAAAATTATCTCAATCACTTTTTTTTTTTAATTATTTTTCGTTATTTTTTTATTAGACCAAATACCTACTAAATTGTTGTTGAGATTAAGCGGAAGGCCAGCGTTTAGATTGGCACCGTCAAGTGGTACGTACAACCAGCATATCCATGTCCGAAAGAAAACGCAGCTGGCGCACGTTATATATCATGTATTTATTTTGTTAAAAACCTTTAAAAAATTTTAAAAATTTTTATAAATTATTTACTTTCTAATGTAAATTATGAATTTATAAATTATTTTATTTTATTTTACTTTTATAACACAAACACTTATTCTTTTTATTTGTTTCCAGGGATTTATATGTGTATATAACACGTATAAATAAATAAAAATACTTCGAGCATTTCTCAGAAATATCATAGAATAAAAATTGTTTCCCATATATAGGGAACTTGTAAACCGCGGGGATCTGGGATTTGTCCAAACAGGCTTTGGTTTTCACAAGCCCTAGATTTCTGCGCAAAACCCCTAGAAATCAATCGCCCACCAAAAGCCGTATCGGTTTCATACTTATTTTTTTTTTGAAAGGTATATCGGTTTCACACAGCTATTGCATAAACCCATTTTTTTTTTGGCCTCGATCTGGGAGTGTCTGTGTGTTCTGCTTTTGATTTGGAGAGCTATTTTGTGCTGATTTTTGGATACTGGGTCCGGTTCAATTCCGGGTTTTGATTGGTGAAGTCTTTGTCTTGCTTCTTTTTGTGCAGTTGATTGTGTACTTGTTCTTTCAATTTATATTTGATTTGTTTGTACAAATTGAATTAAAAAGTGAGATTTTTTTTGTTGGGTTTTTGAGTTCAAGTGTGGGAGTGTTTTGTTGGTGGGTTGGTGTCATTGTATTAGTTTAGTGGAAACTAAGGTGTCCCTCAAGCTTTGGGGCCAATTTGGTGAACTGGTTCTGAATTTGGAGGGGAATATAGAGGGGGGGGGGGTTTAAAAGGAATTCCACAGTTGGGTGTGGATGGGGGGGGGCGGGAAATGAGAGAGGGTGTTGAGGGATTGAGGGGACAACAATGACGATAGTGTCATTGGGTCTTCGTAGTTCAGGAAGTAATGGATCATTGCAACAACATAATGGTTTGTTGCCCATCCAGACGTCGCCTCCAGTTTCTGCCCGCAAGACATATAAGATGCTTAAAGAGAAGGAGAGTTTGGCTCATTGGATCTACAAATTTGCTGGCCGCAGGAGTGTTGGAATGCTGCTTTTGTGTGTTATTTCTGCTGCGGTTTTTGTATGGGTGTTGTCTGTTGCCAAAGGTTTGATATCCTGTCTTTCTGCCCATTTGCATAGGCTCTGCATTATTTGATTTTGAGTTAAAAAGTCATGGATGTGCGTGGGTAATTTTAATATTGTATAGTTTAGTCAATTTCCATAAGGAAGGTAGGAAAAGATTTAGGATCAGATTTTAATTTGAACCTCGATTGTTCTTGGCGATAATCATCATTAAACCATAGTTAATTCTGCCTCTAGGTTTGGTTTTGGTTTAACTTTTAGTGGAGCAATACTTATTAGAAGGTAAGTCATCCATGATCTTCTTGATTAGGATGGTAATGTGTGAAGCTTGATGAAGGATTAGTGCCCAAGTATAGGAGTGCAAATGAACGAAGCCAAGCCGAGCTTTGCTCTGTTCTAGTTTGTCTCATTTATTAAATGAGCATAGATTGTGTTCAAGCCCAACTTGTTTACTAAGTGAACTAGCCTAGCTGAGCTCGAGCTTTCTGGCGAACTGAGCCCAAGAGATTTATTTGTTGAAAATAAGTAATAAAAAATTCTTAGAAAATATGTTATTCAACAAAATATTCTATGCACTAAAATGGTTCAATACCTTAAATTGCTCTACAAAAGATTGGTACTAACGTAGAAATACACAAATAGATAGTGATACATTTGTTCTGCTTTATTGGGTTTGTTTCTAGTAAATGAATTTAGGTTTATTTATTACATTTAGTAAATGACTTTTGAATTTAAATAATATAAAAAGGTTGGATTGGGAAAATTAAATAAAAGGTCAAATGGTATAATTTTACAAATGGAATGCAAACCATATCATGATCGTCACTATCAGGATTGCTCAAAGGCATACTACTGTTAAGTTCAATGCTCTGCACTCGATCATGTTCCTGTGCATCTTCACCTGCAGAAATGTGGAAAGGCACTGATTATATCTTTATTCTACTACGAATGCAAAGGACTCCTATCAACATCCAAAAATTGAGACATAACATGTCCTACTTCAAGAAGCAATGATTAGGCAGAGGCTTAAACTTGGACCAAAGTTGTGATATGTAGTAATTAACACGGGTAGAAGATTGCAGGGGCTGTAGTCCATTCGCAGAGAAATTTTCTTGCCTAAAATAAATTCAATGTGGAAATTCCAATTACCAAATTTCGCTCAGACACAATTAGCGTAAAATAGAAATCGACAATATCCATGATGAAATCAATAACTCATTTAAATAAATGAATTTAAAAAGTTTGACTAACATTATTATCATATGATGAGATATTATATTTGGGTACACTCATCATCAAACTCGGGATCAGCTCGTTCATGTAACAAAATAAGCCAAGTTTGAATAGAAAAATTAGACTCGTTTGCTAAACGAGCCAAGTCTAAACATTGCCTGACTTGGCTCATTAATAATTATATATATAACTAGATAAGATACATATAAAATATATTAATATATTTATGGTTTCTTTTCTTCTATAGGAACTGATGTGGGGAGTAGCAAAACTACAGTACAGAAAGAAGATGATAATGGTTTCTTTTCTTCTATAGCGGCTGATGTGGGGAGTAGTAAAACTATAGTACAGACTTTTCCTCCTCCTCCCCCTCCTGCATATTTTACTGGATACACACTTCCTCCAGGAAATCAATGTGAAAGTTTCACGTTGCCTCCTCCACCAGCAGATAAGAAAAGGACAGGACCACGTCGTAAGTTCGAGTTCTTATAATGTTTGGATTTTCTATGTATTGTTTCTACACCCCCCAAAAAAAAGTAAGTTGAAAAAAAAATTAATTGTTTCTGCAAATTCTTGTGCTGTTAAGCTGTTGTTTGTTGCTATCATGCATTTGCACATATATGCATAATGATGATTACATTAAAATATATAAGCTGTACTAACTGAATAGTTTATAATTTATAAATATAGACATCGCTCTGTAATTTCAATGTTAATTCTTCCTAGTATTTTATTTTTTATTGACTTTCAGCTTGTCCGGTATGTTACCTCCCGGTGGAAGAAGCCTTTGCCTTAATGCCAAATGCTCCATCATTTTCTCCTGTGCTTAAACATTTAACCTATATCCATGAGGAAAATTTAACAAGAAGGGAGTTTGGAGGCTCAGAATTTGGTGGTTATCCTTCTCTTAGGCAGAGGAATGATTCCTATGATATAAGAGAGTCAATGAGTGTGCATTGTGGGTATGATATTCTTTCATTGGGCAGTTTATCTGGTTATTTTTTTTTAACTAATAATTGTTTTCCTTGAAAATTGTCTGTTCTCTCTCTCTCTCTCTCTCTCTCTCTCTCTCTCTCTCTCTCTCAGTATTACTCACTGTTAATAACACATAATACTTGTTTTCCCTTTTCCTTTGCCATTGTCTTATTTGTTTTCATTTGGGTATTTGTTGGACACATATCTACACCAACAGGTTTGTCAAAGGAATTAAGCCTGGACGTAATACAGGATTTGATATTTCTGAACCAGATCTCCTTGATATGGAACAATGTCATGAGGTGGTTGTTGCATCAGCAATTTTTGGTATTGCGTTCATAAACCCACTAAAAATTTCATTTGTATCTTTGAGCTAGTATTCTAATGAGTGTAGACTTGATCAGGAGCATACGATTTGATACAACAGCCAAAGAATACTAGTGAAGGTGCCAAGAAAAATGTCTGCTTCTTTATGTTTGTGGATGAAGAAACATATGTGTTTCTGAGAAATTCTAGTGAGCTGGATAGTAGTAGCATGAAACTTGGACTATGGAGAATTGTTGTTGTCCATAACCTTCCTTATGCTGATCCAAGACGCACTGGAAAGGTGAAAATTTCAAAATCTTGAGCCAATTCATGTTTTAAATGCAGATGTCTGTTTACTAGTAATGTTTGCTACTGCAAACTGTTATGTGCTGAATTCCTCTGTCTGATAAAATTGTTTTAGAAGCAATGTCTAGTAGAATGTGTTGTCAAATATTTGTGTATTAGACTTAAGAGGATTGCTCCAAAAACAAAAGAATATATACGGTACCTTTTTGGCTCAACTTTTTTCTAGTACTTGCCATGGCATGGAGTTGCCTTCATGCTGTCTATAGTTGTAGTCTGAAAATGATGTTGTTTATAAGAGTTAAGTGCAGGATCTGAGTCTGTGTCCAGCCAATCAGTTATATTATGGAAGTTTAGCCAAGTACTGTAGTATAAAACCACAGCCAGACATTCTGACATCTCTGATAGATGAAAGATTAGAAATGTCTAATAAGTTTCTGTTCATTGATATTTCATTACCTCCATTATGTTGTTGTTATTAATGTTAATATTACTTAGCTCGGGTGTTGTACTTACTGTTCTTCTTTCCTCGTCTTTTCTGTTTCACAAAAGTTTTTTTTCATTCCCTCACTGCAAGTTGCTGCACTTTAACATGTTTTAAGAAAGTGTTTTCGTTTCTCAAGCTGAGTTGAGTTTTCCACACTTTAATTTGTTTTCATTGCCTTTAATACAAGTTAATATACTTATTGTTCTTCTTCCTGTCTTCCAATACAATAGAGGCTCTCTACACGCCTTTTGTTTTAGACAAACTTCTTAAGTAATATGGATCTTCGACAATATACTTACATTTATCATCCTTGTAAAATTTATGGATGAAAACAACTCAAGACATTAGTGCTTGTTTGCAATCTGAAATCGCTCTTGGAACTTGTTAGGTCTATTGTGCCCAAATAAAATGTGGTGCTTGTAAATTATTTGACATGGTTTTTTTCCTTTGATAGGTTCCAAAGCTTCTAATGCATCGGCTTTTCCCCAATGCCCGCTACTCTATCTGGATTGATGGAAAACTTGAGCTTGTTGTGGATCCATATCAAATTCTTGAAAGGTACATATAATATTTGTTGATTTCTTTGTTATTTATTTTGTCTACATAAAAGGGTAAAGAAGATGCTTGGTCCTCAAGTTGGATCAATTTCTCTTCCATTTATGTTGGTTCTATATGAGATGTTTCCTAGTTTGTAGTTTATCTTCTCTTGGATTATGTCTTCCTAGTTTGTATTGTCTCTTGGATTATGTCATGAGGGAGATACGTCATCAATTTGAACGGTCGTCAAGTATTGGTGGTTGCATTCATGCACATTCATGCACAATCTAAGTGGTAGGCCTCTTAACATATCTATCAAATTCAGATATGTGAGTGATATGAATATAGCCTAGATGATATTGCAAAGACGGATATGTGTGGTAAAAAGGGGATATAGGCTTACGAATTATTGGATTCGTGAGATGGTAGAGGTACACCAATTGAAGATAAATTGAAGGAAAATTTGCTAAAGTGGCTTGGTCTCAGACAACGGAGACCTGTAGATGTGGCAATTAGGAGCAGTGTTAGCATCAAAATTGTAAGTAAACTGAGGGGCCATGGTAGACCAAAATAGGCATAATTAAGAAACATATAGCTCGATGTGGTTTAAGGAAGGAAATGAGCATTACCTAGCAGAATGAAAAGAAAAGATCCATGTAGCTGACCCCATTTAGTTGGGAAAAAGGCTAAGTTGAGTTGCTAATCTGATAGATAAATATTCTTTAATTGTTAATCTGGGTTTTCTAGAAGCTTGAATATTGATAAGACAGTGTAGTCCACTGCAATAAACCATTTGTTAAGAACAAGAAAATGGATAAAAGATGCAAACCTTAATGAGGAATTTGTAAAGAAAACATGCAAACAAAAATAGATTTTACCAATGGATTATGCAAGAAGCAAAAAGTGTTGACTAGATATATATAGTTATATACATATATATATATATATTAAAAGAAGAAGAAGCAGTTGCTAGAAAAGGAAAGAAGTCCTTGTAAATCAGGAATAGCAATATATATGTATGGATCTAGTTTTGGTTCTTTTGGGAGAAATTATTTGTAATTGAATGGTATGCCTTTCAATAATAAATCTGTACTTATCTTTTTTATTTATCTATATATATGAATCTGTGTAGTAAGAATAAAAAAAAATGACAGGGAGCTTTGTTACATGGACTTGGTTGGAATATCAAGTGTGGGTAATTGTTGAAGTGTAAGAGTCATTTAATTCTTATGTCTTCTGTTTTGTGTGAGTTGGATGATTTCGGGGGAAAGTAGATGGTTTTTTCGAGAATTAAATTTTTCATGTATAGAGTGGGGCATTTTTTGTCCATATGGATTTTGATGTCTAATTGATGGACAGTTTTAGATCTTTTATGTGCTTGAGTGGCATTGCCTTGATATTTTTTTATCAATCATATTTACTTATGGTAAAACAAAAGACCAGTAGGATGTGGCTCGATTTCATATTTAGTAGATATTACCTTTATTGATGTGGATAAATTCATGTTTACCACCTTTCTTCATACTTTATGACTGAGTAAACCTAAGAAACTACTTTGATTTTCAGTTCATTTTCTTACAGAACTGTATGGATAAGAATATTTTACCGACTGATAAATAATGAATGACTAGTTTTTAGTAACATGGAGTGAATTACTTAATCCTCTCTCTCTCTCTCTGTTTTCTTTTTTTTTGGGGGGGGGGGGGGCGATAAGAACTGAATCACTTCATCCTCACAGAATTATTTACTGACATCAATACCCTCAACCATCTGTTTCTATGCAATATGAAACAGATATGCAGACATTGGGCTGCTTCAAAGTATCTTCCAAATGGTGCCATTCTGCTCCAGCCAGTATGATTCCTTGTTTGATGTCCACGAAATTTTTGAGAGGCTGTCCACAGCCCTTTCCCATAAGAGTTAAATATGCAAGTTTTCCAACAATTTTCATGCGTGAACCATTGGTTGTCATCTCCTGTTACCATAATGGATCATATACCATCACTCCATAAGCTGTTGTCCTTTTCCTTGATATATTAAAATGATGAAAATTAAAAAAAAAAAAACCGTAGATCTTTGATCCACTTTCCACATGAGGATTCTTCCATAACTGGAGCACAACAGAACGCTAATATGCGGCCCTAGGAATGATTGGGATACCCTTCTCCCATTCTCCAATTGTAATTGAAATGTCAGTCTTTCCCAAGCCAAAAGAATCTTATTGGAAACTTCTCTTATGAACGAGCTATAGCTCGGTTAACATTGCCCAAGGGAGATGTCACTGCAGTTGCAGTGAGGCATCTAGTATAATGTCTTGGTCCAGGAAAGTAAACAGGCTTTAAGATTTCTTGGCACTATATGATAATATTAAGTTCTATAAAATTGTATGGGGTCATTCAGGGACCGGGCCTTTGTTTTGACTATTCATTTTTTCCTTTGTCTAGCTAGCCAAGGTGCCATGACCATAGAATACTTTGGTGACCGGTTTCATCAACCATGGTTTTCTTTCTTTCTTCATTTATCTCCCTTTGGGTTCGCTGTTTTGCACTATTTTTTTGATATCTTTCTTTTGTCATTTTGCGTGGGATAGTCTTCCATTTCTCTTCTGGAATTATTTCTTTTAATATTTGTCCTGCTTGCTTGCATCCACCTTTTATGTCTTTCAATTCTGAAGGGATTCAATATACTGCTTTTCTATCTACATCCGTTTAATGGAGTCCTCTACCCATACCATGTTGCATTTTATAGTGAATAATAGAACAATTGGATTTTATCTTTGGATGAACTGAATTTGCATTTTTGGTCTTATGATGCAACTTTCATAGAATACAAATAAACATGTTTAAGTTGATTCTTATGCCTGGGCCCAACAAGAGGGTTTGTTATTGAAACTTTTTTGCTTTGAGTGACTGGTGCATTTAGTTGAAGCCCTTATGATTGGAACCTTTAAGTGGGGTTTTGGACCATTATCCTGACATTTTTATCTGTGAGAAAAGTGAATGCTAACATCTGACTGTTAGATTGGGCTATTTTCGTGATCTTCAATCTGCATTTGCTGCATCATTGTGTTCACTTACATTATACTGCATATCTTCCAGGTTCTTGTGGAGGAAAAATGCCAGTTTTGCAATATCTAGGCACTACAAACGCTTTGACGTGTTTGTAGAAGCAGAGGCCAATAAGGCTGCTGGCAAGTATGATAATGCCTCCATTGACTTCCAGATTGATTTTTACAAAAATGAAGGTTTAACCCCATACTCCGAAGTTAAGCTTCCCATTACAAGTGGTAAGAGTGTGATTCTTGTCATCTTTTCCTTGGCTTGATTGCATTCATGTTCATGTTTGATATGGTTTTCTTTCATGATTGGTTTTGCACAGATGTTCCTGAGGGATGTGTGATAGTAAAGGAACATATTCCCATCTCCAACCTTTTTACTTGTCTTTGGTTCAATGAAGTTGACCGTTTTACTTCCAGAGACCAAATTAGTTTTGCTATTGTGAGAGACAAGATTAGGGCAAAGACAAATTGGACTATCAATATGTTTTTGGACTGTGAAAGGCGCAACTTCGTTGTTCAGGTAATTGTTTATTTTTCTTCATTCAGCTGATACATGCTGTTGAAATGTTAGCAACTTAGAAAGATGGAAATCATAATGCTTGCATCATTTTGTTACATGCTTGTTTCTGTTGTCACTCATACATAACTAAGTTTTTCCATTCCCTTTTTCTCGTGCTTCAGAACTTTGTGTGTTTTCAGAAGGCACATGTTGATGTTAATGGAAAATTTTAGCTGATTCATTTTTGTTTATATACCACGTGCACACCCTAGACACAAATGACTATGGTAGCAATAGTTTACATGGAGAATCACCATTGAATTATCTTTTTTCATTACTTATAATGTACCAACTTGAAACATTAAAAAGGATATCCCCTATTGTATCCTAATGGCTGCCAATATAGTTTTAGTTTATGAAATAAAGAAGTAAACGTTGGTTGGGTAAGAAGAATAAAAAATTATTGTAGCAGAAATAATAGAAAACACATGTTAAAAAATGATGAGAACTTTTACTAGAACAGATATAGTAAGAAATGAATAGGATTGGGATAAAAGTGGCATCAATTGAAGATAAAATAACAAAGTCATTAGGGATGGTATAGTTATGTGCATTATAACCATTTAACGCACTAGTAAATTAGAGCGATATGATTCACGTGAAAGCATGGGCAAACCAATGTGGAGGTTTGTGGGGGAAATCACTCCCATTTACTTAGGCCCCGTTTGGTAACGTTTCAGTTTTCTGTTTTTCTGTTTTCGTTTTCAAAATTTTGAAAACTTACAACAAA
>JAVXUM010000030.1:4782666-4794226 GCA_035590655.1 Pouteria glomerata
AATAAATTAATATAATTAATATAATATAATATAATATTTTCTAAAAATAAAAAAATAATAATTGTAAACAAAATTATATTTCCAAACGCTGTTTCATTTTTCATTTCAGAAAAAAAAAACGACAGCAGAAAACACAAAACAGGAAACGGCAACAGAAAAACAACAACAGAAAAACGACAGCGTTGCCAAACGGGCCCTATAGATGAGTGTTTTCACCTGAGATCTTTTTACCACTAAAACAAATAGTACTCCTACGGGGCCCCACACAAGCGCCAATTACATCTCTATTACCATATAATCCTTGATGTTATTTGTTGCTTACCGGTCATAGCTCAATGGTAAAAAGACAAGATTGAGAAATCTCAACTAGCTACTGCAGAGATTCGAATCCTTACTAGAACAGTAAAAGTAAGTTCTCGTACCCTGTTTCACTGAAGCATATCCTATGACTTACCTCCTCTATCAGATCTCAGGACAAAGACGGTGAGGACCCTTAAGATTAAAGATTAACCTTTTTTTGATGTTATTATTATTATTATTATTATTTCTTTTTTTTTTTTTTAGGGCAAGTCCTCGATGTTTCTACTTATAACAAGTATATTTGTAAAATGTTGAGGATTCAATGTTTGCTCTTACTTTTAAAACTACTGTACCAAATGTCGGTTTGTTATTAGCAGCTGTTCTTTGAAAAAATTAATTATATTTGGCTTCCCAATTTCATAGAAAAAAAAAATACACAAAAGCCGCCAATCTCTATAATCTCCAAAATAACCTTACATAATTTATATAAAAACTTAAAAACCTAACGGATACTCATTTGTTTACTAAATTATATTTAAAAATTATAAAATAAATTCATAGCGTTACATATATAAATAAATAAATTATTTCCAAATTAGTAAAATTATCATCAAAAATTTGAATTTTAGTCATACTGGTTTCCCAATGTAATATAATGCCATCTAATCAAAATTATAAGGTAAATTACAATAATTATTCATGAAGTTTGATTAAAATACATAAATTCTTCTTTAATATTTGAAATAAAATTATCGAGTATTTTTACCTTTTAGATTCTATTAAAACTTTTCTTTTGCATTAGTGCCAAAAATATTCTAATTGCTTAATCTGTTGCTTCAATTGTTTCAGATTACTGATTAATATTTCATATCATCATATGGACTATGATACCATCTTAAATGATTTGAATTGTTAAAATCACATTTCGGTTAGTATTTTTCCTGGCAAGTCAATTTTTATCTACTTTGACCTAATTTTCCCAATTAGCACAGGCTCGTGTGTGATTAATAATTTCAAAAATCACAATAATACTTTGTGTATTTACATAAAATCTAAAGAGTAGTCAATGTAATTTATCCAAATTGTAGATGCATTCTAGTTTTTTTTTTTTTTTTTGTTTTAATGTGTATAACAATCAACTTTATTTTAGTCGGGTACCAATTAAATTTTACAACTTCTTGCCCAATACCAAGCACTACATACAATTTCTTTTCAGCCATCTTGAACGAGCAATTTATTTTCAACTAGCTTTCAAACTCAAAATTAGTACTAAAGGTATGTGCTTAAATAAGAACTTGTGTCCCCGTATATACATACATGCACGCTAGCTATCACTTTAACCTAAACAGACATATTGCTGCTTTTCAGTATTTATTCTGATCACTATTAGATTTGTCTTAGATGCAACAGTTGCAATGATTAGTTCAACCAAACTTTAATTAAACCAATAAAATTAATGTTGAAGATGTCAATTTATCTCCATTCTCGCTTTCACTTTCGATACATAACCAGATGTTCAACTCAATTTCAACAAAAAAATGATGGTACAAATTAATATATATATATATATGTGTGTGTGTAAATATGCACACTTCTGAATTCTCTTACACACATATTCGGATATTACTACACAAAGCAAAGCCGCCATTGGCATTAATGTGGTTTAATAATTACATACCTCATGCAAAGTATATATATATTCTTCCCAGCATACTCGGCTCAGAATTTGAAGATTAAATTCCAGCAATTTTAGCTATGGAATGAGGACAAATTGTTGGCGATATATAGTAAAAAGGAATCATTGGTTTGATATGATAACAAGTTGACATGATTTAAGCTTTGCTTCGCTTTAGTTTTTCCCCTCTCTCTTTGGCCAGTGTTCATGCTATAATCAATTTAGATCTTATGATCATATCTCATTCAATTGCTTTGCACATTTCATACAATGTGACACAAATGCATAAAACACACAGTAATTTATGGGTAAATATCAAACACCCCTCCCCCTTCTAGAATCCCGATTAGGACTTTGGGTTTTTATTTTTATTTTTAAATAATAATTTATGATTTGAAATTTTAATTAATTATAATTTCTCTCCTCAATAATTAACTATTTTGCTTCTATCCTCTCTCACATAAAATTATTGAATTTTCAAGAATAAAATAGTCACTGAAGTGATATTACAACGAAAATTCATGCACTTAGTTGTTAGGAAGAAAAATTCAAATTTTGAAGTGAGATTTTGGATAAAACTTATTGGATAAAATGAAATTCGTCAAATATTTATATATAAAGAAAAAATCTTGACCAATAATCTATACTCTTATATTAAAATGTGAGGGGTTGTGATCAACAATCTGATAAGTCTCAATTTTTTATTTTACTTTTTTTGTTTTTTTGTTTGAAATTTATTTTTTATTATTTTTAATACGCTTATAGTGGATATGTTTTTTTTTATTTTAAGAGATGTTTAGAAGTTTTTTATTCTTCATTTTTATTATCTGAATATTAATTTTTTTTCTTTAAATCGCGGTATGAAGCATGTCTCACTTTGTGTGTGCGCCATGTTTTTCATTTGGAGGATCAATGTGTGTTGTACTTTTTTTTTTTTAATGGAAGTGTATAGTGTATCATTTTATTGTTATTGGGATATTCTAATTTTTTTTAAGTATTTGAAACACATTAAAACTTTGAAGAATTATTGGTCATCTAACATATGTTTCACCTTTTTTTTTTTATTAATTTTATTTTTTATTTAGAAATCATAGATTGACTTGCGTCGCACCTTTTTTTTTTTTTTTTTTTAGAGTCATTTTGTTGTTGTTCAGGTATTTGATTTTTATTTTTTTATTTTTTAACATTTAAACATTGCATTTTATTTTTGCACTAAAAGATCAATGCATTAAATGTTATTCCCCATTTGGTATGTTGTCATTTTTTTTTTTAAGTTTATAAGTTTTTCAAAATTGATAAAAAAAGTGTTTGGCAACCATGATTTTATTTTCTTGTTGTCTAAAAAAAAAAACTTAAATAAAAAAACATAAATAGAAAAATCATATTCTTACTCTCAATTTGTTCTTTTACAAACCCCTTTGCTAATGTCAACCCTTTGACCATTCTCATTACATCATATTAAAATAAATTATTTTATTCAAATATTTTATTAAAATAAAATTATCTTTAATAAACAATATATTATTATAATTATTTATTTTATTAAAATTAAAATAATAATTTATAGTTAAAATAATTTATTTTATTAAACTAAAATTATTTTTAAAAAATCATAATTACATATTAAAATATTTATTCTTATTGAAATTAAATTAATTATAATTAAATTAAATAATAAATAATGATTACATATTAAAATAATCTATTTTATTATAATTAAAATTGCAATTAAAATAATAATTTATCATTATAGTGATTTATTTTATTAGACTACAATTATTAGTAAGTGATTAATAACTACGTCTTAAAACTATTCATTTTATTAAAATTTTTTATTAAATTAAATCAATTTAATAAATAAAATAACAATTTATAATTAAATTATTTTATTTATTAAAATTAATATTACTGAAATAAATAATATTTTATATCGAATCAATTAACTCAAATATATTTTGTTAAATTCAATAAAATTAAATTTTTTTTAGAATAAAATTATTGCTGTAAATAAAATTGTTTTAGCAAATATATTTTGTGTTTTTATTTAGAGAAAAAATAACAACTGAGAACAAAAGATTCAAAATAGAAACTATTAAATATAAATAAAAACATGTAAATGTTATCAACGGGCCCTGTGTATGCTCATTTTTCAATGGTCATGCAAAGTGTCAATCCCAAATTAATTGTCTCGATTATGATGTTGGATATTGGAATATTGAGATATTGATATTATTAGTAGTAGCAGGGTAGGATATGTCTATTATTGTTCTTGTTTAGTTAGTATATTTGTATGAATTCTCACTTTTTTACGATATCATTGTAAGTTTTGATAAGATTATACATATTAAATAAGTCATACTAAGTGGTCCTAAAATATAACTTATTTGGATTTATTTAATTATTTCATAATATTTTTTAGAATTATATATATTATCTTCGATGATTTTATATATATATATATAAGTTGTGGAGCCTTATTTTATTATTGTAGGAGCGTTGCCTAATTTATGACTAAGACTATATATTTTGTATTTGTTATTTCGAGACTATACATCTAGTGTTATTCAGTTTATGATTTAACTTTGATAAAAAAACAAGATTTATATGCTTGATTATAATTTTGTACGTGTTTAACCTATGTCTGAATTTATGAGGAATTAAGGTGGTGACTGGATTTATTTGTATGTAATTCTTGCAAACACTCAATGAAAGGTTGTTCTTGCATGCCATTGCTCAAATATCTCCACTACTTTGCTGGTCTACGTAAAAGTACGTTGACTTAAACTGGTTTGTACTCCTTGGAAGCTGCGGTTTATTGGTTACGCTTTGGAATGATGGTTATTTTTACATGCATTAATTTCTAGCACATACAAATTGGATTTTTTTGTTACATGGTATTTGGTTACTTTCCACTACGTATTTACTTGGATTGATTTTTGCACTTTTGCCAATATTTTTAGTTGGCCGCTTAAGGTGCATTTAGGCTTCTATATTTCAGCTTAATTAAAGAGGTCATTTTGTAACTTTCATAGTCTTCCTCACAAGTGAAGGCTATTAATAGATTTTTTTTGGAGGTATCTTCCCCCTTTCACAATATACATATCTATATATAGGACCCGTTTGGATCTTTAATTTTTTTTTTATAAAAATTTTTAAAAAATTTCAAAAATTTTTAACTTTTTCCAATCATATTTTGCCACGTATTACCTTTATATCACATCAATATCAATTTTTAGTTCTTTTTGAATTTTTTCGACACTCTAAACAAGCCCGTATTTGATTGGATATGCTAATGAAAAAGAATAGTTTTTTTTTTTTTTTAATCTCTAGCACTTATGATGAATCTACTTTTGCAAATCGATGAATCTACTTTTGTAAATCAAGAAAGAGAGTGATCCTACAATCAAATTTATTCTATTTTATGCACATTGATGAACAATTAATTAAGTTATTCTGAATTCATATTCATCGGCTCATATTTACCGAGCGAGGGTAATTTTATGTCTAATACTTCTAATGCTCATGAATCTATATACCTAGCTACCCCTATATAGTTAAGGCTTGACTATTTTACTTATACATCATTTGCTCTATTTTAAGTGTATACTTAAATTAAAGATTTGTCAAAGAAAAAAGATTCAAAATTATTTTTTGTGTTTCATTTGTGTTGAAAAATACATGAAATTTGAAAAATTAAAAGTAATTAAATTAAAAATTAATTTATTAACGATTGTCTTTTATTTTTATATATTTTTTTATCCACTCAAATAATACTATTCTATTTGAAATTTTATATTTTCTTTCTCTTCTTTTTTCCTTTATTTTCTTTGTTCTAATCAAATTCTCAATCCAAACAGCCCTCGAAGTGGTTGATTAGCCCCTTGATTATACAAAGATGTATATGTGTTGATATCATTGCATGCATTATGTGTAACGCACGTTAGAGGCAATGAAGAGGGAAATCCTTTGTTCGCTTCCAAAGGGTACTTTAACTACACATTTTTGGGATAGAATAAGATTGAGCTTTGCATAAAAGAGAAGGTAGATCTGTCCTTATCCCTTGATATAGAATACTTTTTGATGTGGCTAACAGGCCAATTGCATAGAAAACTTTGGTCCATGGGATCCACGCTTCGGTAATTATTTACATTATATATGTGGTTGTACATTTGTGCCTATGAGACGAGGAAAGAGATTGAAACGTTAATAAAGTTGTTTTTTCTTTTGTAGTTTAGATATATTACACATATTGTCTGCTAATGCTCACTACGTATATCTTTTTTTCTAAATCAAGAAGTCTTGTATACAGACTAACTCTTTTAGTCATATAATTTAAGCATATATATTATCAAAATTTATGATAATAATGTTTTTGGGTTTAAAGAAAAATAGACACATATGGAAGATTTCTCTTTTTTTTTTTTTTTTTTCAAAAAAGTCACATTTCACGTATCAACTAGAAAGCATATCTTCTAATATCATCCACTGATGTGCATGCTAATATATAACTCCAACGCATCAACATTGAAATTGAATGTTAAGTCTCGTCGTATGTTCTGAATATGAATACGTATTAATGGCATGTTGTTTCATTAGATTTAATGAGATTGGATAAGCGATACTGCCATAACATTCTATTTGCTAAACTCAAGTTAAATTATTCGTTATCAAGCGAAGATCGATGACATATATTTCAAAACTAGCTAGAATTCGAGCTCAAGTCTACTTCTATTTGTTCAAGCCAAGTTGAAATAAGTTACTAAAATTTGATTTGGTTCAATTTCACCACTACAATATATGTATATATTTCATACCCACTTACAAACATTTTGAACCATGGCATGTGATTGCATTAAAAGCAATTAATCTAGGATTATATAACTTTCAACCTATCAAGGTGAATTATATTCCAAATTGTTTTTTTTTTCTCTTTATGGAGAGACATCTCAGCATCCCATACAGAGCATAAAAGGGAGCTCCTTTTGTAGGGAAATTATGGCCCCAATTTGATCGGGTCCTATCTAGATAAAAGAATTTCTTATTTGGGTACAAGCGATTCAGACTCCAAAGAAGACCCAATCAGTTTCTGGTTGTGATGGAGATTGAACACTCAGAGAGGGGTCACAAGAATTTGGATTAAATGTAATTACGGATACATATAATAACAAAGTGAAAAATGTTTCATGGGCAGGGCTTTTCATCTCTGTAAAGGACAAGTGTATTACGAATCATGAACTTAGTTTATTGAAGTGGAAAAAGACATTAGTTAGGAACAAGTCGTTTTCATAAGCAAAAAACCTCTTATGGTGTGCTTGTCTTTCCAACCAAGATAGTGCTTGTCTTAATTAGTGCTCTTTAGACCATTTCACTCAACAGATTGAGCACCTATAAAAAGAACCTATTTCATAGACTTTTTACTTTGCTTCTTACATTCCGAAATTGTGAGAAAAAAAAAAAAAAAAAAAAAATCTAAAATTGTACTCTTTTAAGATTTAGGTCCCGTTTGGAGGCTCATTTTTCACAAAAAAAAATACCAAAAGTTATCACTTCTACAATAATTGAGTGTTTGGTAAACTCACAATTTTTTCACTTTTCTGCTCTGCTACAGTAAATAATTATTATAGCGAACCCCAATTTTTTTCGCCTTTCTACTCTGCTACAGTAAAAAATTTTACCAAACACTCAAAAATTGCCACTTTTCTGCTATGCTACAGTAACAATTTTACGAAACACCTAAAAGTTACCAAAAATTTCATTTTGATTCACCAAACACATCAAAAATTATCACTAATAATTTTTAATAAAAAAATTACCAAAACTTACTAAAAATTTTACCCTCCCAACACTTTCTAATTGTTTTCAGTATCCTAAAAATTAATCAAGTCGTCCAAAGGCAGATATGCAAAATACGTTCAAAAGGCGTGCAAAGTTAGCTCGGTGACTCTAAGGTTTGGAAAGTTAAATTAAAATTTAATAGTTTAAAAATATTCATATTTTTTTGAATTAAAAATTAAATAAATATATTTGATCATTGAATTTTAGTCTATCAATTTCCAACTCGATTGTCACTGAAGCAACGCTGTCTAACATCCATTTACATTCTAGCCATATATGGAACAAACGAGGTTTCATGACATTATTTTTCAGAACTTCTAAAATGATTGCCCCTCCAATCCTTGTTTTAATCAAAATAAAACAAACATCTTTTTGCGCTGCTGATCAGCATTCATCGAATGTTCCATTACAACTTTGTGTTTGGATTACAAATTTATTGAGAGAGTAAGAAAAAAAAATTAAAAAATAAAATAACTCTTACTTACTCATTATGGTGAAACGAGAGAATTTAAAAAATAATTATAAAATTTGAGAAATTAAAGCAAGGGTGAGCCAAACATGACGTAGTGGTAAGGTTACGCGTTTGTTATTACCGATTAATCTATATTTATTAAGATTTTATTATTTTCTTATTTTATTATAAAATATAATTTCTATACACTATATTATTTTATACACTACAGTAAGACTAATAGATATTACGGTAGAAAAAAAATTCATATATTTCTTTTATTGTAGCTCACAAATAGTTTCTTCACCACATATAGTACTCCTCCTAAAACTCTATATAAGTGGAAGTATTGTGTACTGAACAACTTCGTTACACCACCCTTGGACTGCTTGTATTATTATTTTTTGTAAAATTTTGGATAGTGTCTTTAGTTTTTACCCACAAATCTCATTTCAATTTAGACTCTACTTTCTCAAAATATTTTCTGTTATTTAACAAGAAGCATTAATAAAGGAAATTAGGGCTTCATGGAAAAAAAAAAAAAAAAAAGGATCACCTTCCTTGGGACATTTGAAGTTTTAAAAAAAAAAAAATAATAATCACAGCATGTTTATTGTCAATTAAAGAATAATTTAAAAACATATAGATTATACGGCTCGTTCATAGAGGTTTGATGCGTTTTAATCGAGTTAAAGAACAAAAATAATTTCATAGGTGTCAATGAGTTGTGAGTAAGGCTGAGTATCGATCGATACAGTTTGAAAATTATAATTTTTATAATGAAATTGATTAATTATTTTCAAAAGTAAGAAATGATAAATAAACAGACCAAAAAATATGCATTAATTGAACATTAAACGAATCGAATTCTATTGATTCAGTTATGGTCGATTCGGTTATATAAGTTTATGAATTTAAATATATTTTTATAATTTAATTAAAGAAATAAAATAATAATTTTTATAGAAATGCTATTTGAGATTTAGAATGTATATTTAATATTATAATAATTTGTTAATTTTCTATAACTTTTGCAATTTCAAAAGACAAAATCATTGGTGGGAGTGCATATTTAAGTTAATTATATATATTAAATATTAAGCAAATTTAATATTATTATTTTAGTTTATTTGGTTTTAAAATCTCAAAATTATAAATAAAATCAATAATCTTTATTTTTACAAAAATATAGCTAAAATGACCGTCACTAGATAAATAACTGAATCAAATTTTTTAAATTTTATTGGTACAGCTAAAAAATTAAATTTTAATCAAATTATACACATTCTTAATTGTGGGCTATGAGCAAAAGTAGAATTAAGAGATAATAGAGTTTGATAATCTTGTGTTTAGATGAATTTTTGTAATTGATAATTTTACAAGTTATAATTATCTATAAATAAAGAGAGTAGAGTCATAAGTTGCAATGAAAATCAAATTTAGGCACAAAACCAAGTTGAAAAATCTGGTCTTAAAAGCAGTAATATTATAATCATTTCAGTAAACACTTTTAATAGTTTTGGGACAAGTAAAAAAATAATAATAGTAAAAAATAAAAAAATCAAATGAACAAAACTTCGCAGACCACTGCTGGGAGTTCCACTTTGCATTGACCCATGCATAATGATCCAACCGAAACCATTTTCCCATTTTGTCCATGAATCTGACACGTGGATGATTGTGAACATGGAGCGATAACAGTTCAGTTGAACGTACTTTCAACTCACAAATGAGGTCTTGCACTTCAACTTATTTTCATTTTATTAAGTAAAATTAAATTTTTTTTTAATTGATTATTTTTAAAAATAATTTAAAATGAAATAGTTGTTATTTACAAGGAAAATTTTTACATTCTAATTTACTATAAGAAGATAAAAAATATTTTGAAAGACTAAAATAAATTTTATTTTATTATATCTTTAACTATCGTATAAAATATATTTTATTTTGATTAGTTATCTTTTTTATATTGATTTTTTAATTATTTTTATTATAAAATAAAAATTTTTATCCGTTATACTTATATCTTGGACTGAATTTTTTGTATAAAGATATTTATGATATTATAATTATGCAAAATATAGATACTTAAAAAAAAAAAAGAAGCAATTTTGTAATTTTAATAAATAAAAAAATAAAATAGAATGCATGTGAAAATTAGTAAAGTACAAATTAAGTCACTTTATATTAATATGTTTTTGTATTAATAATAAGACCTGTACATTGTGCAAATTTGTTTTATTATACATATTTGATTTGAAAATATTATTGTATATTATTTATTTTAATATTTAACTGGACTTGATATTAATAATAACTTAAGAGAAATAATGCTTTGCCAAATTATATAGCCAAAAAAATGATTAATCACGTTAAATAAAAAATAATTAATTAATAATTAAATTATTTTTATTAATTTAATTATATCACCTTATTGGGTGATATTTTTTTTTTTTTGGATAACTCAGACCAACTTGCATGTACCTTGACTAATTTTTTGGATAACTCAGGATGTCCGGCCCAGCTTGGGCGCACCTCAACTAATCCCTAGGGGTTCTGAAATTAATGATCGGGTAAACCCTCAGTGGCTCAGAGAAGATTCAAACTAGTGATCATTGGGGAGCAAACTAGAAATCTTACCAGTTGAGCTACCCCTCAGAATTCTTTATTGGGTGATCATTGTCACGTATAATTACATTTTTTATTTTTTATCTAATTATCCTCTTTATTTAATTAGAGAATTATAATTAATGTAAATAATATAGATTAAAACTAATTAATTAATTAATTAATTATGATTATCATTAGGTAATTTTATGTGATCATAATCCACAAAGAATTCAATTGATGTAAAAATTATATTATTAAGTGATAGTCAAGAAAAATCCAACTTAAATAAAAATTGTATTATTAAATGTGATAGTCAAGGCGAATTTAATCTAAATAAAAATTAATTAATAAAATTAAAATTTTTAATTCAGTATATTAAGGATAAGAAAACTCTCCCCATCTCATTACAAAGTAAATTTTAAATTTTATTAACCTTATCTGCATAACTAACCCCAGCGCTATTTAAATATTTGTTATGTTTCTTGAAAAATGTAAAAAAAAAAATTAAAAAAATTAAAAATTTAAGTGTACAAAAAATTAAAAAAATTAAAATTTTTTTTTGTCACATTTAACAACCAAACTTACATTATATTATGAGTGGGGTTTAGGAAGTAATAAGCTATGCAAATGCTTTGTGGGTCCAAACAATTTAATTTTTTTTCTTGTTTTTCCCTTCTTTGGGAGCTTTT
>JAVXUM010000030.1:4807190-4823518 GCA_035590655.1 Pouteria glomerata
TTTTCTGTTTCTGGTTTTTTTTTTTTTTTTTTTTTTTTAGTGCAATGATTTACTATAACAAGCATCTCGGTTCCGATATGTATATCTTATTAAATTAATATGGATTTGCGGAAGGATGAGGAAAGAGATGCAAAATTAAAATTAAATTAATAGAATTTCTTCCAACGATCAAGATTAAAATGGTTTAATCCATTGGATGGAGCTTTATAAAAATACAAAGATTAAAAATGTAACTTCAACTCTTAAAGTTGAATTTCAACTTTAAGACCCTTTCATTCATAAAGGTGATTATCCAATAAAAAAAATTGTTATTAACCAACTTATACAATTATATTATTTAAAAAAAAAATAAAGACAGTAACATATAATTTCTTTCTAATTTGAAAATCAACATATAATCATATCGTGATTTGGACTAGTACAAAATTATCAAAATAATATTAAATTTCACCATATTTGTGTCATAAGTGTTACATAAACTCATATATGATTTCAAAGAATATTATTAAAAAAAAATGAATAATTTTGTTTTTCAAAAACAAAATTGTCACGGATAATATTTTATTACGTTGATCATGAGTCATCGCAGATGGTACTAGGAATTGAACCAATCGAAAATGTGAAGTCACGTGATGATACATGCACTGTTAAGGAGAATGATTATGTGGGATTACGAGAGACTTATGCCTTAAAGAGACTCTTTTTATGGGAGAGTGAAGCAAGAAGTGAAGTTAAAAAAAAAAAAAAAAATGGTTTTTGTTTCATACCGCCTGATTGTGAAAGGGGATGTGTTATCTAATACAAGATTATTTCTGAGATGATTGTGTAAATCTTAAAAAAATAAGATTTTGAAGTTTGCAAAACTTAAAGTGAACAACATATATTATAGTATGTGCATTATGGGTCATTACAAGTTGAGTTTTAGTTAAAAAAATAAAATAATTTATTTTTAAATAAAGAGTAAACGTACTTTTATATATTTATTTTTATGGAAGTCTTTTTTTTAAATTAATTTTGATGCATGGAACAAAAATCTAGTTAAATTTAACATATTTAGTTAATTTTGCACTTTAGTCTAAATTATAAAAGAATTATGTGTTGACTTTTTAAACTAGAAGCAACCATGTATTTTTGAACCAAATTCCAAAGAGAAAAAATATAATGTGGCATTTGATTTGTATTTTTACTTTTTGTTTTTTTATTTTTTATTTTATATGTTTTATATTTTAAAAATTTAAAAATATAAAAAATAGAAACCACGTTTGGTTAGACATATCGTTTTTTCGTATTTTAGGATTTGTTTTGTTTTAGGTCACAAAGGTTCAAAACAACTTTTAATCGTTTTGTATTTTATATGTAAACTTATTTTTTATTTTCTAAAATAAGTTATGAAAACTTGAGTAACCAAATACGTTTTCAATTTTTTTTTTTATTTTTAAAAAAACTTAAAATAAAAAATATGTCCAAAATAAATATATCAAATGATATCTAACTAACCTTAAAATAAAAATTAGTAAACGTAACAAATAATGTTGGCAGGCCACCAGTGTTTTATATATATATATATATAGTATCAAATGACAAAAAAAAATCCTTAATAAGAAAATTTTCTACCTCATAACATTATACTATTTTTATTTAAAAATTTTTATCCACATAAAAATTTAATTAAACGTGATAATGGAATTTTTTTTTATTAAAAGTTATTTTAATTTTAATTTTTTATTTAAAATTGACACGTAAAGTATTTATATTATTTTGACAAATTATTTAGACAAGTCTTTCTAAGAAAACAAAATTTCATTTTTAGATTTTACCGCATCCATCAAGTAAGCATCTCGATGAATATATTTTGGTAAAAAAAGGTAAATTTTGGGGAACTTTTCTTAAAATACAAGAAAATATGGAAGAGAATTTATACCAATAATAAATGACATGCCAAATATTTGAAAAAGGAAAGTTGATAATTTAATGTCATTACTTTTACTATGAGCTACATCAGACCAAGAAAATGCTTACATAAATAAAAGAATTTGATAGCACCCATTTTTTTTTAAAAGGGTGGGTTTGCAGGAATTGATTAAGGCTTATAGGTGGTGTTTGGTTGGTTAAAAAAATAAAAAAATTTATGTAAAAGTGACGCGTTACGAAATTTAATTAAAAAATTTTAACAATAGTGAATTTTAAAATTTTTTAGTACTTTTGGATAGAATAAATACTCCAATAATAATATAGATTTCATTTTTGCCAAATTATTTATAATATTACTCTCTGTTTGGCATTTTCTTATTGAAATTCTTTATATCAGAAACGCTTTAAGTAGAATCATTTCAAAAAAAAAAAATAATAATAAATAAACAAAGAAGTGAGTTACATTAAATAATAAAAATAAAAAAATTAAATAAATATATATATAAAAAGAAATAATAAATTATATTTCAAGTTGAAGTTACCATACATATGTAAAAATAAGAGATACAAAATATTTATTTTAAAATGTTAAAATTGAAATTTTAACCTTTTTATATTAATTCAATGAATTTTAACCTTTTTATATTAATTCAATGGAGAAGCTTACTTTAGAGAAGTCACCCCGATTAAATTCTCTAAAATGGACTATTAGAAAATAGATTTCCACATTCTACACGATTTTACAAAATGTTAAAAAAAAAAAAAAAAAAATATTAGAAAGTTCTTTCGAATAACTGAAAAGTATTTTAAAAAAATTATACCAAACAAGCAGTTAATCAACTCTGAAATATGACTACTAGTTTCGATGTAATATTTCTTTTAATTTTAAACTAGTTTTATACTCGTGCATTGCACGTGCAGTTTGTATTATTTTTAACTCTTGGCTATAAACATTAGAGATAAATTATTAAAAAATTTAACTCTTGGCTATAAATATTAAAAAACTAATTTCCTCTTATACTTCAATTTATTTTTTTACTAATTGAAATTACACAATTGCCTGCTTTCATTTCATCATGTATTTTATATAGTTATAATATCATAAATACCCTTGTACAAAAATTCAATCTACCGCATATCTATAATTCATAAATATATTTATTTTATAAATGCAAATATTTTTTTTTAAAACAAAAATAGAGTATACAACTCACCAAAATATTTTTGTTTGTAAGTAGGAAGGCAATTACTATTTCACTTATTTGAAAATTTTATTTATTTTTTAATTAAGTAAAATTAATTTTATTTATATTTTTAAATGAATTTTTTTACTCTATTTTATTTTATTATTAAATAAAATTACAAAATTACTCCTCTTTTAATTAGTTATTTTTATATAATTTAAAATAACATAATTATCCTTTAAAAAAATTTTACAAATCTATAAAAACACGCCTACTTAGGTACAATAGAATAGAAAAAAAATATTTCAAAGATTAAAATAAATTTTGTTTATATTTTTAAAAACATATAAAAGTATGTTTTATTTTATTTTATTTTCTAACTGATAAAAATAAAAATTAATTGATTTCATATCTCTTTTTCTTTGGGCAATATTTAGTCATTCTAATTTTCTTATCACACTCAAGTCATTTAACAGAATTTTATATAAAGTTTTTAAAAAAAATCATTGAGAAAACTAACAAATAGGAAAATTAATATATGAAAATATTAACTTTTAAACAAAAATTAGATTTATCAAATAAACGATAAATATTTTTCTTCTAAAAATTTTAATTTAATTTTTTTATAATAAGAAATATTTTTAAAAAATAAATTAAAAATTTTATCATATTAAAATTATTCACATATTGGCACCGTTTGGTGTGCTAGAAAATAAAAAAAAAAATCTCTGAAAATCTCTAAAATTTGTTCATTTTTTATCTTACTATACGAATTACGAATTCACAATTTATCTTACTTTATCTCATTTTATTTTATTTTATTTTTTATCACTCTAAATACATTATATAAATTATTAATTATTTTTCTACTCATAATAACATAGAGACGAACAAAAATATTTTGATGAAGTTGCCTATTCTATGGTTTATTTTTAAAAAGTATTTTTATTTATAAAATAAAAGTATTTATTAATTATAAATATAACTTGACTTGAGTTTTTGTATGAGGGCATTTATGATATTATAATTATACAAAACATAAAAAATTAAAAAGAGAACAATTGTGTAATTCTAAATAGTAAAAAAAATAAAGTGGAATGTAAGAAAAAATTAATAAAGTGCAGATTGGCTCATATAAAAAAAAAAATTAATTAATTTTTCTCTTTAAAACCTAAATTAGAAAGAATCATGTGTTGATTTTTAAAATAAAAGAATTAAAGTGTGATTACCTAAAAATAAATAAATCAATAAATAAATGATAACAACCAAGTTTGTGTTACGTGGAGCCACATGGTTGAGAGGCTGCAGCCTAAGGATGCAACCGCTGCTCCACCTAATCAGCCGTCGCCGACAGTTTAGAGAGAGAAATTCTAGAGAGAGGTGGGTCGGGGCGGATGCCATATTTTGGTAGACGTCGATGGTTCAATTTCTCTTTCAGGCATTGAACCAGCGATGGAGGCCAAAGCAGCTGCGCCTTCCCCTTCATTGCCAAAATCTAGGGTTAGGGTTAGAGTTGGGGTTTTTCCCATAAACCCTTTACAAATCCTTTCTCTTATTGTCTTCTTGGCCTTCTTCACAACCGCAATTCCCACAGTAATTTCCGTTCCAGCTCAATTTCGCCAAATCCCATATGCCAAATCCTGCAACGACGTCGTCCCCGAATCCACCCCGACCGGTTCGAGGCTCAGGGACTATGCGTTCCTCAAATTTCAGAACTCTTATTTCGCCGGCGGAGACGGGATTCTTGTGCAGCAGAGTCCCATGTTGGCCGGAAATTCTCAGAGGTCGGTGTCGTTTCGGACCCTAGACGTCTACCAGACCGATGCCAATGGGATTCTCAGAGTCGAGGGGTTGCTGAATTTCTGGGGGTCGCGACTTTTGGGTTTTTCTGGGAATTTCTCTCGCCGGCGATTGCGGATGATCAGTTACCGGCCGCCGAGGATTCCTACTCGGAGACACAAATTAGGGTTCCGGCTACATGGGTTTTGGTCCGAGGCTTCGGGAAAGCTGTGTATGGTTGGTTCAGGTGTGAATTATTTGCAGTCTGTTAATGTTGTCCTTAAGCTTAATTATCCGAATGTTTCAACTCTTGACACTAGTTTGATTCATGGAACATTGGAAAGTTTGGAATCAAGTAATGGTTTGAACATATCAATACTGGGTTTGTCAATGATGAATTATCAATACAAATTCATAGATAGAGAAAATGAGAATGGAGGTTTTAGTGCATATGATAACGTGGAGAATGTGTCTCTTGCTTTGGAGTCACTCCATACTGTGTGCTCAGCTTTCAGGTCCGGAAGTAGGTTTGAATTGGAGTATATGGATGATTGTGGCTTTATCAATTGCAATCCACTTGGTGGCAGTGGTAGAATTTTACCTGGTTTAATGTCTTTCAATGAAATTGAGTGTACAGAGAGCTTGAAAATGCGTTATTTGCTAGATTTCTCAAATGCTAGCTATAATGGATATCATATGCCTTTTGATCCAAATACGACATTAGTTGCTGAGGGGGCGTGGAATGGGAAGAAGAAGCACCTTGACTTAGTTGCCTGCCGAATACTCAATGTTACGGATTCTGTGGCTAAAGCATCACTTGGGGATTGTTCAATTAGGTTGAGCTTAAGGTTACCCACAACCTTGTCGCTGAGAAAAAGGAGTCGTGTTGTTGGGCATATGTGGAGTAACAACAGCATGAATGATTCTGGTTACTTTGGTAGACTTGCATTTCAGAGCCCTAGAAATGGAATTACAAGAGTTGAGGGTCTGAAATATCAGTATACTGAGATAGTCAATGTAGCTAAATCTTGTACCCAAAGGATGAAAGAGAAACGCAGAGGTGGGACATACCCAAATGGGTATTCCGCTGACATGAGATTTGACATGTCAGTCAGAAATAGCAAAGGGCAAGTAGCATGGGGTTATTCATCTCCATTTTCTGTGGGTGATAGGTTTTATGAACGTCAGATCTTTGTAAGGCTAGCTGATTATGCTGTCCAAGTGAATAATAGCCAGAGTAGCATGCTTAATATGAGCTACGTTATAAGCTTCACACATCCACCTGATTTCATGCTAGGTGGTGTAGTTTTGCCAACTAAGTCTGTTGAGATTTCGGCTGAAGGGATATACAATGTCAAAAATGGAGTGCTTTGCATGATAGGTTGCCGTCACCTCAATATTCTCAATGAAAGCTTAGCTAAAAATGTATCATTTGACTGTGAGATATTTATCAGCATCCACTACCCTCCACTGAATGCAAAGGAGGGGAGTCATATCAAAGGAACCATCGAAAGCAATCGAAACAAGTCAGACCCATTATATTTTGAGCGACTTGAGTTGTTCACAAGTTCCATATTTACAAACCAAGCCAAAGAATCAATTTGGAGAATGGACTTGGAGATCATCATGGTTCTAGTTTCCAATACGCTTGTGTGTATCTTTGTTGGTTTGCAGCTACTTTATGTGAAACAGTACCCAGATGTGCTGCCTTTCATCTCTGTTGTGATGCTGAGTGTTCTCACTCTGGCGCACATGATTCCGTTGGTGCTAAATTTTGAAGCCTTGTTTTTGACAAACCGTAATAGGCAGAATGTTCTCCTTGGAAGTGGTGGATGGCTTGAAGTAAATGAAGTATTGGTAAGGGTCATAACAATGATAGCTTTTCTTTTGCAGTTCCGTCTTCTCCAACAGACATGGTCTGCAAGAGTTGGTGATGGAAGGCAGAAGAGCCTTTGGGTCTCTGATAAAAAGGTTTGTTACTTGTCTTTACCATTGTACATTGGCGGTGGGTTGATTGCTTGGTTTGTGCATCGGTGGAGATATTCTTATAATAAGCCCTTGTTACTACTACGTCATTTTGGTTATAAGCAGCCATCTCTCTGGGGAGACTTCAAATCTTATGTTGGTTTGATCTTGGATGGTTTTCTGCTTCCTCAGATACTGTTCAACATATTCTGTAACTCTAGTGAGAGAGCTCTTTCTCCTTCATTCTACATTGGGACTACTGTTGTTCGTTTGCTGCCTCACGCATATGATCTTTACAGGGCTCATGGTTCTACCTGGTATTTTGGTGGCATCTATGCAAACCCCAGAATGGATTATTATTCGACCCCATGGGATATCATCATATCTTGCGGTGGTTTACTGTTTATTGTCCTCATTTGCTTGCAGCAACGGTTTGGTGGTTGTTGCTTTCTCCCCAAGAGATTTAGAGGGAGTTCTGTGTATGAGAAAGTCCCTGTAGTTAGCAGCGAGTAAATCACTAGTGTCCATCAGCTAATTTTGGTTGTCTTTACCATTGGAAACACTTCAGAGCCTATGAAATATTGAGCAATTGCAGTTTATTCATTCTCAGTGGTTCTTTATTTTGAAACTATCATAAGTTGTTTACAGGTGCTGTTCTGTTCTTTGTTCCATAATGGGAGTGACGTAATTTACAGCCTTAGTGAGATGTATCCGCAGCCACCTTCCACCCCTCTCATTTGAGGGCTGTGGATAGAGCAACCGAAGCTTTGAATTTAAAACTTTCCTGATAAGATGTGCTGTAAGTATTTGGCTAGGTTCCTCGACACACTGCAGTTATCATTAGTTGCATTCCTAGCTTTTTGAGTTGATTGCAGTGGTTTTGGGCATCTCATTCCTATCACAACGGGGAAATCTTCACGAGGTTTTCTTGTGGAAGGCTAGCAGAAGTCACTGATATCGTGGCTGTTGCTACCAATGCTCATGGAAAATATCTCAAAAATGGTAATGCTTTTCGTAGACTGCATTTCTTCTTACGATAATATTGTGTGAGAACTAGATTCAATTTTCAGTTATGTAAAGAAACCGATCAAAGACTGGTAAATATTTATCAAATATGGTTGCTGGAATGCAAATCCTTTTGATAATATTCTCGCCCCTGGGGGAAGGGGGGGGGGGGCTCTGTTGGGGGTTTTGTATGACTAGAAAGATGTATGTCTTGCTTTTGTATTACATACAAATTTGTCTTCGGTTGAACAGTGAACAAAAATCTTTGTTCTTGGCTTCACAAAAATTCTGTATTGTCTTTCATGTTGAAGATGGTTGAAATTGGTGCATGCATGGAATCGGAAGCCAAATCCAGTGACCTGACAGAGAGCACAGATGCTGAGTTTGCGGAGATATCCTTTGAAGAACTATTAGCACAAGAAAAGAAGGATTCTTTCTGGTTGGTATTTTCTTTTCCGAGTCTCATTTTTATAGCTCTTTTTGGCAATTGTTCTGATTGTGAACCATCATTGTCCCATACGCAGGCAGAGAAATGGAAAACCTAGATCATGGTCGAATTGATGAGTCTTTCTTGCTAACTTCTCTGATGGGTTCCTCTCCACTGACAGAGCAAAATGTACATCTACTGCCAGCCAGCCAGAACCATGAACTTTATGGTTTCCTGGGCAGAAGTTTTCGTTTACATTTTTACGTTTTTCCCATTGGGGGAACTCTCACTAATCCATTCCATTCCACTTGCGGTGGTGGTCCTAAAGCGTATACCATCTTTTTTGCTGTATGAATTCTGGGCTTTGTTAGTAACTGGATGTTTTCTTCATCATTTCTCTGTCTAATTCCCCTTTTTCAAAGTCTCCCCCTCCAGCAATGAAATGAAAGTCTGTACAAGCCCTGAAGGAGGGTGGCCACCTGTTCTTGTGAATGGCATCTTTACAGACTTTACTGGTAGTCTGCTCCACTTGCAATTCCTAAGATAACTTAAAAGTCCACCTTTAAAGAAATCAACAAAGGTGATTTTTTATTTTATTATTATTTTTGTTAAAAAAAAAAGATTAAAATTCTCTCTTGGTTATGAAATTGTCTGAAAATTCAAGCTTCTCAAAATGGATAGGTTGGACAACATTTTCCCAAAGAGGGTTGGTGGTTTGCAAGAGTCTTTGCTGGGTCCTTGCTAGCTGGGGGCAAAGGTGCGGTGCTTTGTTTTGATTGTATGGTGTAAATGGGTGCCCTCAATAGTGAGTCAGAATCTACAACATTTTCAAATCTGATTAATTTGGTACAAAAAGTTGTGAGAGAGCTTGTGTTCATTCTTTATGTCAAATTCAAATGACAAATCACAAATTCGTAAAAACAACATTAGGTAAAGCACCCTGCCATTTTTTTTTTTATTTTTTAAAGGTTGTAGAGCACTATGCCTTAATTAATGAATGATTCATAATTGAGCATGGAGGAAGCTTGTGTCCATGCTAAGTGTCTTGTACTCGAAATATTGGCCTAACAAGATCTAGTTACAATATTTGTACCCAACATATCAACCTGATACGATTGGCCTACTCCTCTAACAAAGCCTTCAAACACACAGAACATTTGTAACAAACCCAAAGATTATCTCCGGAGCCTCAATCACGCAAAATTATAAATTTATAACACAACCAAATAACATAACCTCTACTCGAAAAGAAAGAACGAGAGATAACCAAACACCTAGAGAAGCAGATATTCACGTAAACAACTCACAATCAAATCAGAAGTCAATTTGAAGCAAGAACAGATGGGGCAGGTTACCAGCAACTTCTTCAAAGAAAAAATTTCTGGATGTTTGGTAGATCCATTCGTATGCCATCAAGGGTTATGAGTCAAAACAGTGCTCAACAGTTGTGTTTTCACTTGCCCCAACTTTCTTTTAAAAAAGAAAAAAAACTGCCTACAATGATCAGGCATTAGACTGAGAAAGCATGACACCTTAAAAGAAGCTCCTTTCTGACACTCGCTTCCGTCACAAAGAAAACATCTCTCCGGCTTGAAAGGCAGACTATAACATTCTGGGGTGACAGATGCCATTATAGTTCAGAATGCCACTGGTTTCAATAAACATATCGGGAAATTTAAGGATAATTAAAGCTCTGCTACAAAGTTTCTTGCAAGAAACTACTAAAAGTACAGTTCATACAAGTGTAAACAAAATAAAAATGATAACATACAAGCCAAACCTTATGCTATCATCAGCAAAATGAAAGAAGTTATGGTGAGGCTGGGAAAACTTTCCACAGCCTAGCTCTTATCCCAGAGAAGTGGAGATGCTTCTTTCCGCTTCCTTCCAAGTGTCAACTTCATATTTCAACCTCATCAAGTTGTGTTCTTTATCAATACCCACACACTGAGTCATCCCCAGCATCTTTTACATCAATCAATCTTCACCGAGGAATATATCTTTCGCACAAACCAAAAGCAAGCGTAGAAGCCAATTGTGCCCGTCAAGACAAAGAAGGCATATGAGATAATCAACATATAACCAAAATACAGGATGCCTGAAACCAGCTTTGTGATCTCCAACTTCGTGAAGAAGTAGAAGACTGAGTAAAGGAAAAGGTATAATGCAGAGGAACCAGCAGTCAGGTAAGCTCTCCACCACCAGTGGTAGTCTTCACTGCACAGTTGGAAATAGCAGAGCACAATTGTTATCTCAGCACATGTGATTACGAGGATAACAAAAACAATGAAAAGGAAGCCAAAGATGTAATAGAACTGGTTCAGCCATATGGATGTCAGAATGAAGAATAGTTCAATAAAAACAGCCCCAAATGGAAGAATTCCTCCAATCAATACAGAGAAGACCGGCTTCATATACCATGACTGCTCTGGGATCTGCCTTGGTATTTTGTTTGTCTTCACTGGGTCTTCAATGGCTGGTTTTTTAAAACCCAAGTAACTGCCCACAAACACCAAGGGTACTGTTATGCCAAACCACAAGCACATGAGAGCAAACATGGTCCCAAATGGCACAGCTCCAGAAGATTCTTCCCCCCAGAGTAGGGCATTCAGCACAAAGAAGATGGCAAACAGAATACCAGGAAACATAAAAGCAGTTTTCAAAGTATTCCTCTTCCATTCAGTGCCCTTAAACATTTTGTAAAGTCGTGCAGAGGAGTAACCAGCAAATAAGCCCATGAAAACCCATAAGAGAACCATGGCAGTCGTAAGCCCACCTCGGTTGGAAGGTGATAAGAAACCAAGCAATGCAAATATCATGGTAACAAGTGTCATCCCAAAAACCTGCACACCAATCCCAACATAAACACACAGTAACCCAGAATTAATTGGCGCCCTAAAAACATCTCCATGCAGGAGTTTCCATCCTGTTTCTTCCTGAGCTTCATCCTGTGTTTCCAGCTGATTATAGTTTGCAATATCTCTGTACAGAGTTCTCATCATAATCATAGCAACCATGCCAGAAAGGAAGAGAACAATCATAAGAGAGTTTATGATGGAAAACCAATGGATCTGATCATCATTCATAAGGAGGTAAGTATCCCAACGTGATGCCCATTTGACTTCACTTTCCTGGTGGGGGAAAATGTATTTAAAATAAGACAGAAGCCATTAAAAGATTGCACACTGAAAAACTACGGATATGAGTGTCAGGGCTCAATTAGAAAGTACCTTGAAAGAAACATCATACGTGAAAACAACCTCCTTATCTGTATCAACTTCCTGCGGAACAGTGCTTCCTTGAATTATATTTTTGGTGTTCTGGTTGCATGTTGTCAACTGAGGATTCTTCTCATCCCACTCCTTGTACTCATGGTTGATACTGCTCAAACAACCACAAGATAAGAATGGAATAAAGCAACTCATTTGAATTTTGACCACCACGGAAATTGACCGTCTGAAAGAAAATCTTGTTTGTTTTTAACATTATCAAGAGCACTAGCACAACGTGCATGTGCCAATAGTCGTATTACCTTCTATGCAGAGAGAAATATCATGGATAAACCAATAAGCCAATTTAAAAAATTGAACCACGAGTGCTGGTTCTCAACACACAATCCTCAAAAAATAAAATAAACAAAAATTATCAACACAAACTTGTGAACAAACTAAAAATTGGTAACAACAAGCATAAAACACTCAAATATAGTTATTCTAGCAACAGAGAATAAAGTTCAAAAAATTATCTTAAAGAAAAGTAGCTCAAACAAGCAAATATCACTTCACCTTATTAAGAGAGAGAGAGAGAGAGAGACTTTCTCGGCCAAGGAATATTTGATCGAACAATTCCAATCAATCATCCCCAAGAGGAAGCCTCTGAAGCTATTAGGTTTCCACTTTTCAGGGAAAGAAGTGGGGGGCAGCGGAAGAGTTTCCACCGAAATGTTTGAATATGTTCGTTTATTACTTAGTGGGAAAAAAAATATAGTTCTTAAATTTTAGACAAAATAGAAACAGTGCCAAACAGATTAAAAGCTCAAGAATTCATGGAAATGAAAGGCAGTATTCATTTTCTTCTGGGATAGTCAACGTTCATTTGCACATTGTTCAATAGAAAATAAAACTGCATTCGATAAGTCAAAAATATAGCAGGTATGCAACATGATATGGTAACCAGACATACAACCCAAGACCATCAAACATTTAAAAAACAAAAAAAAAAAAAAAGCAACGCAACAAATTAAATGCATGTAGAAAACAAGAACCTGTTTGGAGTAACCTCAAAGCCAACAATTCTGGCAGAATCAGTCTCAAGATCCTTGTGATACATGACTCTGAAGCTCAAGTGGTTATTTATGAAATACTTCTCCTCTTTGCTCTGCAGGGGCAAACAAAAAAATAGAATTATATAAGATCTCAAACACATTACAAAAATGGTTGTCTGCACAACTTACCCCTGCATAATTTCCTTTGAACCCCACACGGAAACCATGTTCATAAGTGGTTGACTGACTGCCATCCCTCCTTTGACGCAGAACAGCAACTGGAAGGTTATCTAGAATCCTGCGCACCCATATCAGAAATTCAGTTAAACAGAGAAGTGCGTGAAGCCTAGCAGTGCCACTTATAAATAACAGGATGTGAACATAATTTCCGGTAAAATGCATTCCCAGTCCTCTAAAATAGCTAACAAAGAAATGAAAATAGTCAAGGTTCATAATTCAAAAATGATCAAAGGGTATTCAATTCACCGTACATGTTAACTCTATATTCATCATCAATTTTTTCCTTAAAATTCTTTGAAGATTCAGCATCAAGTTTAACTCGACAGGCTACTTTGCACGGCTGCTCCTCCCTCATATTGAACTGAAAAAAAGACTGAAAACTTAGATCACGATTGTCAAGGCAACGCATAAAGATAGGAAACTATTTTTTACTCACCAACTACCAGCTAATAGAAAAGGGAATACTAGTAAATGCTTACAGTGTAAATGGAATTCTCTATGCGATCGCCTCGAAGAACCTCTCCCAAATTTTCAGCACTGTTCACAATCTTGTCAGGCTTACAGTACTTCAAGTAATAATAGTCATAAGGGAGCTGTGTCTTTGTAGATGATAGCTTGTTGACTTTAACTTGAAGGGGATCACCCTGTCAGGGACGGACAACAATGAGACAGAAATCAATAGATTTTACAACAGATCAGAAATAAAACCAAAAAATAAGTCAATTGAGGAACAAATTCTTAACCACAATCTTCTTAAGGGAAAACAAAAAAGCAACAAAAACAAAAAAATAAACAAACAAAACATAAGTAACATGTAAGCCCACAACACAATGTCGCATTTTGCCCTCTAATATTACCCCCACTCAAAGTCAACTACAGGTGAAGTGAGCATTTAATTCTGAGTCAAATTATGAGTTAATGAAAAAACTAAGATATTTCAATAAATATAAAGAAAGAAAGAAAGAAAAAGAAAGCAATCCTGTAAAAACACTTGTAGGCACAAAAACAGGAGTTGCAGCTTCTGCCATCATGATGCTCATGCCTCAGACCGAGAAATCCTACTTTGAAGTAATTTGTTGCCAACTTCAGATTTCTAGTTTATTGAAGTTCTAGGCCGGGCAACCTTACATAGTGGCATGATTTGTGGCAACTTATGCCATCACCATGTCTCGACTCCTGCTTCATCTTCCCCAATTGTTTGTAAAGGACAGTTTCATTCCCCCATCATGCATTCTCTGTCTAATGAGTAAACTGTTGAAACTTATACGCATGCATGCATTTCACTGTTTTCAAAAAAAAAAAAAAAAATCTATAAAACTAACTGATGACAGTGATTGATCATCCAAATACTCAGAACATATACATATATACCTTCAACAACACAGAGCACGCCTAGAGTGAGGAATGGTCATATCACCCAAGTGCGAATATAGGCAATACGAATTTTTGGTAACGTAATCCATCTCATCGAAAACACAAACAGGTGAGAGATATACAGAAATTAGAAATATGCATAAAACATACAGTCGCGAGGAGGAAGCAAATTTCAAGTGATTTCAGGAAAAGACGCTCGAGAAAAATGTAACACCGACCAGGACCAAAACTGTAGATCCAAACTCGTTCCAGTCAAAATAAGAGATCTAAAGTGTACACCCCCACGAGATCAAAATTCAGAACCCTAGATCCAACACTAGTTCGAATTACAACACGAAATTTACAAGTAATAAGCCGACTTTGAAAAAGAAAATGATATAATAGTGCAAAAATGTCGAGAAATAAAATAACCAAACAGAAATAAATTATTAGTTGAAGAACTAGAGAGAGACTGTTCAAACGTACCCTATGGAAATCGCGAGGTGCAACACCGGGAAGATAGAACGAGTTAACAGATGAGAGCAGAAGCAGGAGAGAGACGAAGAGACTGATCACCCGCGCTGAGCTACTATTCCCCATTTTGTTTTGATTCTTCACAGATTACTCGGCGGGGGGGAGGGGGGGGAGAGAGAGGACGAAAGAGCTGAAGGAGAAACGATAGCTTTGTGAGTTGGCACAGGATCGGGAAATTATAAGAAGGGATTTGCTATTTCCAAACACATTTACTATTTCAACTCTTCTAAAATTCTATACATTTGAGTTGTTTGAATATCAACTAATACTTGTAAGCGCTGTTCGAAAAATATATAGATGTTAAAATTAATACTAGTGAGCGCACTCGCAATCGGAAGCAGTGCACGTGCGAGTCACAGCTAGATTTTAAACAAAAATATGTCGACACTCAGTTCCGCTATCACAATTGATATCATTTTAAATTAACGAATTGATTTGATTTAATTTAATTTAATTTAATAAATAAAATTGTGTGTTTAAAATATATTTTAAATTTGAAAATTAAATTGACTTGATTTAAATAAAATACTAAGTCCAACCATATAAAAAGAAAATAAAAAAAAATATGATAAATATAATATAAGAGAATAAATTTATTCACTTATATTATCTAAGAAAATAATAAATTTTCATTAAATCTTATTGTTTTAAATTGAATTTCAAATTCAATAAAAATTTCAAAATTTCAAATTCTATAAAAATAAAATCTAATTTATAAAATTTTATTTTAGTTTCAAATATAAAAATTAATTAGAATTCTTATCTAATAAAATTAAATCTCTTCAAATTCACCATTCTAAATAGAATGTAAAGATACATTTTGACTTGAAAATTTGATTAGAAAAAAGAAAAGAAGAGTAATGAAAAAGATAAAGAGGAGAAAAATAAGACATTAAATCTAACATACATATTCTTGTTTAAATAGATTAAATAAAATAATATGCAATAGATTAGTTTCTATTAATTATTTTTAATTATCTAAATTTCATATATTTTCAATTTTATTTTAACACAATCTTAAAAAATAAAAAGAAAAAATGAATTTCTATCCCTTCCTTTTTTTTTTGGGTTGGGGGGGGAGGGGAAGGGGTGGGGGATATATTTTTAATCCAAATACAATCTCACTTAATGAATATAAAGCTAACCTTTCAAAATATTACAGAAGTTGGAGAGAAATAAAGAAACATAAGTTGGAGAATACCTGGCACAAAAAAAAATGAATAAGAGAAAGATAAGAAAATAGATAAATATAGAATAAAATTTATTTACGATCATTTTAGTCTCTAATGTTGTTTTTCTTCTGCTTCGGGTGCACATTCTTTCTGCAAATTTTGATAAAAGGTCAACATGTAATATTTTTTATTTGAGGGATTAAGTGATAACTAAACTATAATTCGGACATGAAGCTGTAATTAACCCCCTTTTTTATCTACATATTTGTCCCATCCCTGCAAGTTCAAGCATGACCTGCGATTCATATTGGTCCACATGAATGATAGTAGGCCAACAGTTAAAACCAATGAAAGGAGCTAATTTAGGTTGTAAAACATCAAACATCCCAAATCAAGGGTGGGTAAAAAAAGTAAAAAGCCAATTTTTGAAAAAGCCCGTGCATTGAGCTCTACACATCTCTTGAGGCATACCACGAAAACGCCTATTTTTTTTA
>JAVXUM010000030.1:4823618-4834831 GCA_035590655.1 Pouteria glomerata
CCCAGAAGGAGAAATTGCAGGATATGCAGTGAGAGCTACTGTTTAATTGAATGCCATTTTTCTTCAGAGAGAGTTTTACTTTTGGCAGCCAAACAAAATACAAAAATCTATCAAAAATTGTATTTTATGTACTTGGTAAAATCATAATTTTTGTCACTTTTCTACTCTATTACAGTAATTTAATATAACATTCATTTTACTCAACATATGGCAAGCCCCACTTTTCCACTCTGCTATAATAAAAATTTTTATCGAACACAAAAAATTGTTACTTTTTATTCTGCTACAGTAAAAATTTTATCAAATACTTAAAAGTTGTAAAAAATTACTAAAAATTATAACTTATTTTACCAAATACACCAAATTTACAACTACTAATTTTTAACAAAAAAATTACCAAAAGTTACACTTAAAAAAGTGTTGCCAAACGCCCTTAAACCTATTCTTTTGCCTTTGCGAGGGTTGGAAAAAAGATGGCGAACCAGAACAAACAAACGCATCAAAACTAATGTGCTTGGATTGAGCATTATTTGTTCAGGGAAAAGAGAGAAGAAGATTCAAAATTGCACTCTCTTTTTTGGTTCTAACACATACAATACAAGGATAAGCAAAAGAAGCCTTAATCAACAGAATTAAAGCAAAATCCTAATCCTTCTGACAAGCTGGCTGCTAGCACTAAACTAAACTGCATTAATAATGTACACAGCTATTTCATGGAAGGAGGATGATGCACGTGAATAACAGAAGATTCCTACCTCTTGCCTAATTAACCATTGCAAGAATTACCATACCATGATTCTACTCGAAGAAGAATCGAAACCCACTTTTCACCTCCATAATCTGACTCACTTGTCGCCACAGCTTGATCCCTAAAAGAAACCTCCTCCATCCGTGAATATAAACATGACTTACCCACCTCGGTGTTCCACGGTAGTTCCAGCACAAAATCTGTAAAAACAACAGCACAATCAGAATTTTCCCCCCTCGCCGAAGGGGTTCCAAATTCGTATTGTAAATAGTGGCAGTGGCATAACCCAACATTGGAAGACAGCTAAAAAGAATCAATAGTAGTCCTTTCCAGGTGGAAATAATGAAGTTGGCAATACATTCGAAGGACTTAATGACAGAAAATACTTGCATACACCTCCAATGTAATAGTAAAACAGTAGTGAACAAGTGGGATAGGCATTTGGACATGACAAAGAATGAAATCTAACCTACGTCCAAGCTAGCATTTTAGTGAAGTCGATTTCATCTGACTGAAAAGGGCGAGGTTACAGTGAGCTAAGGAGGCCAATAACAGTTTCATTGGTTAAAGCTCATGTGAATCCAAATCAAGCTCGAAACTGAATACAGCAGCTCATTCTCCAAGTAATAATACCTTGGGAATGACAGTTTGGTGCCTTCTCTTTTCCTTTGTGTAATGAGAGTTTAAAATTAACAACAATTGTTTTTGTTTGCTGGATATGCATTGCCATCTCATATCCTCGTACAAAAATTTTTGCATAATTTTTGTTTAGTGTTCTATAATCCATAAGAGCATGTCGTAAAGGTTGGAACTCAGCTTCTAACATTTTGGACAAAGAGAATATAAAGGTTATAATCTCTTGGTCCCTGGATGTAACTGAAACAAAGTTGAACCACTTAAACCACTCCATATCTTATCACCTATATGTATATATCATACGTATATGCACACTTTAAATATATTGTTTTGGTGGAGGTTGAGTAAGATGAGTAAAGAGAGAGTCATTTTGAGAAGTGTTATAACTGAATTAGACGATTTTGAGAATGACATTGGCCAAGTGAGGTGAATTGAGGTGTCCTTGAGAAAGAGAAAGAGGAATAAAGGCTTTACATAGATTCTATTCCAACTTGGAGCTATCCCGGATTTCTCTTCTTTGTGTTCTAGCTTCTTGTTTGAGGTTGGGGTCTAATTGCATTCTTGTTATGTTTTTAAGATGTTGGGCATCATTGAATTACATGAAATTGACATGGCACTTGGACACGAGAAAGACTTGACATTTAAATTTGAATATGATTTTGAATCAAGTTTGATATGTGAGTAAGGTCTTGACTATTACCACGGGGATGCTGCAGTTACTTCAGTAGTGATACTAGAGGCAAACATCACCGAGGGATGACGCAGAACCACTGCGGAATGGTGTGGTTAATTTAGTAGTGAGACCGGACGTGATACTAGATAATTTATACCTAAAAGGCAAACACCACCATGGAATGGTGTGTTTAGATTTTGTGATCCCAGACTCACCTTGCAAAGTACCAAAATCCCACATGGGTATTTTGGATATTGTACATTGATATTGAGGTTTTGGTTGTGGCCGGTTTATACTTGGATATGAGTTGATGATGTGGTTATATCATTTTGATGATATTGCTGAGATTATATCCTGATTTACAATAGCAGCATTATAGAATATTATCATATGTTTTGTGTATGACGAACACACGTGGATTAGTGCTTACTCTCCTATAAATCCTATGGTAAGTAGACCGATCCCACTAGTCGGGAGATTTAGCTGTATTTTTGTTGTTTGTGAATTTGGGAGATTTTGTATAAACCTCTGGCGTGAGATATTTTTATACTCTTATCATGTCTGAAGTCTTGATGGTTTTATACTCTATCATGTCTAGAGTCTTTAATAAGGTGGTTGCAACGGCTAAGATGAGCCCAGTCATTATCTCGTGTTCAGCTGGTGAGCTAAGACTATTCATTTTATATGAAGAATATTCTAGTAATTTAAAAGCTGATTTTAGGAGTAATTAGTCCTGATTTTCAGGCTGATTTTTTGTAATTTTCTTTTCTTGTATAGCTAGGATACACTCTTTAAATAAGGCCTTCTGTTTGTAGAGATGCATATAAATATGCACAGAATTCTTTTTTTGTCTACATTATATTATTGACTTCTATTCCATATTTGCTCCGAATAATGTCGTATGGCCCTAATATGGTTATATGTGACTTATAGCTCACATCCCCAGGTCGCTAAAAATCTGGGGCGTGACAATACAATTCTAAATGGCATCACATTTTGAATCGAATTAGTTTTGATCAAAGGTCTCCTTGATAAATATAGATTTGGACCATAGTTACTTGGGACGTGGTTTGTTATGGTACGGGATACGGGATACAGGATACAGGTACCTAGCCTGGTATTTTCTTCTGCACAGGACACGAAGTGGGTAAGCTTAGTTGGAACACTATTTTGGGTCACAGTTGTTCACGGATAGATCATTCGTACGTATGCATATGTGTGCGTGCATGCATGTGTGTTGAGACAATTTCAATACTAATTAAAAGAAAGAATAAGTAAAATAAAATTCCAAAAATACAATACAAATTAAAAAATAAAACTAATTCAATATTCCAATAAGTAAATATACCACTATTTCGTTCTCTCTTTTCCTTCCACTGTATATTATGTAGGTTGGATCTTCTATTGGGATCGCCATATTTCACTTATCTGGATCACAAATGAACCATGATTGGAGCCACACAATCCAAATAGCAGTTTTATGAGGGGTGAGTGGTCCTGAGATTTAAAGCTCCATTTTTTACAACAGTATCCTTAGAGCGTGTTTTTGTTTTATTGGCAAAGTATATCATTCAAAATGGACCAAAAATCATTACTTTCCTCCATGGAATGTTTCCATTTTGCTTTACTAGCTTTTTTCTTTATTCATCAGAAGTTGCATTCCATAACATTAGCTACAATGACTGTAACCCCAGAATTGCTTTCTAAAATGTATTGGTTTTTTTTTTCCCCCTCACAATTTCTTTTTTTTTTTTTTTTTTGGGGGATGAAATAAAGTTGTATTAAAGAAGAATCGACGGGATGCCGAACAAGCACAAAAAACTCCTCTATATATATACAAAAAAGGAGAACCAATAGGACTGCAATTCCTCCCCATAATCTCTCTCTCTCTCTCTCAAAAAAAAAAAAAAAAGATACTTGCGATTCGAGTTCCCTTATTCTCAATTATGCGATATCGTAAGGCAATGTGGATAGTTGGCTCTCAAACAAATGGCATGATGGCCACCATATTTAATACTCGGGTAAGGGACAATGAATCTTGTAGCATCCTCCAGTGACAATGAATCTCGTAGCATCCTCCAGTCAAATAATTCTCACCACAATCAAATAATTCGAAACTATGTATATCCCCATCAAGTTATTTTCTATACAGTATTCTCCATGGCTCAATCTCCTCTGAGCAAGATTTCTTGAAGCTTGTGGAGTGGTAGCTGGCATAACGACCTTGATCAGGTTGAGAGACAGATCAGCTATAGGACAATGATGTTAAAGGCAAATGGCCATCCATACTGACCATAACCTTATTCGTAACACCTAGCCAAACAAAAGACTGCAGTCCACTACCTGGTTGAAAATAACACCTCCTGAATTTCTCAGTCTAAGCAGAACCAAACACCTAGCTTTGGGATTACTTGTCCTAGCAATTGGCATATGCCTAATAAGCTGGCCGATAAGACCATGTATGTCCCCCTATAAATAGGTCTTCCACTCTCCTTCACTTCTTCACATTAATAATCATCTCAGTTGAAAAGAATAAAGAGACGGAGAGAATTAACTTATCTCCTCTCTTCTCCCTTACGTCTTATTTATAACCAATGTCTTACATCAAATTAGGAAGACAAAGAAAAGGAAATACGGCTAAAAAGGAAACATGAATAAGATCATAAGATCCTAATCAATCCTAGAAGGAAACTATATCAATCATCTATATCAATCAATTCTATATCTTAACATAAGTCAAAATTCATACTAAAGACTTGGGTGCTCTTCGTTATTTCCTTGGCATAGAAATAACAGGATCTCGAGCAGGACTTACTCTTTCACAGCGTAAGTATGTATTGGATCTTTTATCTGAAATTGGTTTACTTGGTTCTTGCCCCGCTGATACTCCTATGGATACATCTGTGAAACTTGATGCTACTACTCGGATGCCTTTCTCTGATATTGGTCGTTATTACCGCTTGGTTGGAAAATTGATCTATCTTACCGTCTCTCGACCAGATATTACATATACTGTGGGTATTGTCAGTCAATTTATGCATGCTCCCCGTTCGTCACATTTTGAGGCAGTGTGTCGTATCTTACGTTACTTAAAGGGCGCTCTTGGTCATGGTTTGTTATATCGACCATCCTTTCTTTTTGTGATTGGTTATAGTGGTGTTGACTAGGCTGGTCGTCGTACTGATCGTCGATTTACCTCTAGCTATTGTACTTTTATTGATGACAATCTTGTCACTTGGAGAAGCAAAAAGCTGAATGTTGTTGCTTGTTCTAGTGCCGAAGTTGAATATCATGCCACGGCTCATACAACAATTGAGATACTTTGGGTTCGATCACTCTTGCATGATTTTGGTATAAAGGTTCTTCAACCGATGACTATGTTTTGTGATAATCAGTCTGCCAACTTTATTGCTAATAACTTTATGTTTCATGAGCGCACAAAACATATTGAAATTGATTGTCATTTTATTCGAGATTGTTTGATGAGAGGTGATATTTGTACACCATATGTGCACTTCGAATCCCAGTTGGGCGACATCCTTACCAAGCCTTTATCCCGATCCTCTTTCCACCATCTGTCTAACAAGCTGGGCATGTTTGATTTGTATGCTCTAGCTTAAGGGTGAGTGTTAGAATAGGAGATTTTATTTTTCTATTATTTGTTTCTATATTTATCTCCAATTAGTTGCCAATTAGGGTTTGTTGAATTGTTGAAAGCATATCACGTATTTTTGGAAAGCCAATTGGCATTAATAGTATATATACGAGGTTAATGGTCTGCTAAAGATCAATTAACCCTTTTCCATTATCCTTTGTTTTTCAAGTACATCTATTCATGATATTTGAAGTTTTCATGGGATAGCTCTTTCTATTGCCATTTCATCAAGGGTTTTAGCATGATCGTGGCTCCTTTAACGGAGTGTGTGAAAGGAGGTGATTTTAAATAGACAGAACAAACTACTAGGGTTTTCAAGGCTATAAAGAAGAAAATGACGGAGGTCCTTGTGATGCGTCTTCTGGATTTTACTAATGTGTTTGAGGTAGAGTGTGATGCTTCATGCGTAGGTATAGGTAGTGTTCTTAAATAAGAGCGTCACCCTGTTGCCAGTTTAGTGAGAAGTTAAGTGAGGCCAAGCAAAGATATTCTAGATATGATAAGGAGCTATATGTGGTACTACAAGCTTTACGACATTGGCAACATTATCTATTCTTTCAGGAATTTGTACTCTACTTTGATTATGAAGCCCTATGGTATCTTAACTCTCAAAAAAAACTTAATTATAGGCATGGTTGTTGGAGTGAATATTTACAAGCCTATTCTTTTATTTTAAAATGTAGGAAAGGAGTTGAGAACTTAGCCGCTGATGCTCTAAATAGACGCATTTCCTTATTAACTGCCATGAGTGTCAAAATCGTAGGATTTGATAGGCTTAAAGAAGATTACATGTCATGCCCTGACTTTAAGGACATTTATGTGCCTGTGCTGGAGGGCCGATCTGACCCTTCTAGTGACTGTCGCTTTCAGGATGGTTTCCTCTTTAAATTTAATAAGTTATGCATCCCTAAGATGTCTGTTCGTGATTTCATCGTTTGGGAGACTCATGCAGATGGTCTTGCTGGTCATTTTGGGTATAATAAGACTATAGAGGAAGTTGAGTGTTAATTCTATTAGCTTAGTTTGAAACAGGATGTGGCTAAAATCATTAGTCAGTGTCATACTTGTCAGTTGGTTAAACAGAAGAAACAAAACACTGGCCTCTATACAACCCTTCTTATCTCTAGCTATTCATGGCAAGATGTGAGCATGGACTTTGAACTTGGTCTTCCTCGCACTCCTAAAAAGCATGATTCTATTTTTGTTGTTGTGGATCGTTTCTCCAAAATGGCCCACTTCATTCCTTGTAGTAAAACCTCTGATGCTTCTAGGGTTGCGTGGTTATACTTTGATGAGATTGTTAAATTGTATGGCCTTCCTAAAACTATTGTCTAATAGGAATGTGCGCTTCATTGGTCATTTTTGGAGGACCCTGTGGTACTTATTTGGTACTAAATTAAATTTTTCTGCTGCTTACCATCCTCAGACAAATGGCCAAATTGAGGTAGTCAATCACAGTTTAGGAAACCTTCTGAGATGTTTGGTTAAAGAAAATCTTGAGATTTGGGATCTGATCCACTCTATAGCCCAATTGGCCTATAACAGCTATGTCAATAGGTTATCAGTTATAAGTCCATTTGAGGTTGTGCATGGTTACAAACTTAGGAAACCATTAGACTTGATCCCCATGTCTCTGCATTCTCTTGTGTCTATGACTGTTGAGTACTTTGCACAACATTTACATGACCTGCATATTGAGATTAACAAACAACTTGAAGCGAGTAATGCATCTTACAGACTTCGAGTTGACACACGTAAAAGACATATTGGATTTAATGTTGGGGATTTTTTTATGGTTCAGATTCGTTTAAAATGGCGTCCATCTGGGCCTGGTTCCAAATTGCATCCTCGTAGTGCTGGTCTTTTCAAAATTTTAAAATGGGTGGGTCTAAATGCTTATGTTATCGATATTCCACTAGAATTTGGTTTTAGCTCTACATTTAATGTTGAGGACCTAGTTACTTATAAAGGCCAAGTTGTTATCCCAGATGAGCCTCACCCTAAGTATGTACCTTTTCCAGCCGAACCCAACTATGACAGTGTTAAACCTAACCTTGAACATAATTATGAGCTTGATTGTGACCTTGAGTCTATCTCCCTACATGCACCAACACCTATTGCTTCCACACACAGATAAAATTGATATTGTTATAAGTGACCAGGTTATTTTTACTAAGGAAGGAGCGGTTCAGCGCTATCTGATTCGTTAGGTGGGCCGATCTGATTTAGATTGTACCTGGATTTCTAGTGATACCTTGCGACGCATTGATCCTAATTTCTTGGAGTTCTATTGTAGCCAACAGGACCTTCCTTCTCCGGTAGCTAGCCATGCTAGGTTTAGATTACCTCTCACGCGCATTTACGACTCGGAGAAAGCGGCACAGAACCTTAGCTTGTGGTTAGGTGATTGATTGACAGCATCCTTGGTGCAATTTTCACTCGACAGAGCCGTGTTCTTCTCAGCTTGGGAGAGTTGATGATATCAGAGTCCTTTTTATTATTTTTATTATTATTATTTTATTTTATTTTAGGAAGTTTGTTGAGAGTAGGATTTTTGATTTTTATAATCTTGATTTGATATTATTGATTTTGATTTTTGTAATCTTGATTTGATATTATCTTCAGTTGTTTTGTATATTTAAGGGCTAAGTCATTAGGGTTTTGGGAGAGACTTGTTGATGGAACTTTATTGAGATGGCTGTGTTTGCCTAACTTTTTCCCTTTCTTCTCTGGCTTTCTTTTTCTTCTTTTCCTCCTCCGCCTACTCCTTATTCTCTCTTTTATTTATTCTTCTTCTATATTGCCTTTAACCTTTGTGTGCCGCATCACATGGTTTGCACATTTTATTTACATGCAATCTAGGTTTACAACCCTACATAAAATGTTACCCATTTAACCAACAAAACTTATAATATAGAGTCCAGAACCACTACCTGTTGCGGATAACACCAAAGGAAGAATGAAGAAGCAAGAAATGCAAGATGAATGAGCTCCCTCTCCCCCTTCCACATTTTCTCTTTCCTTTCCTCTTTTTTATTTTTATTTTTTTAAGAAATGCAAGATGAATGAGCTCCCTCTCTCCCCCTTCCACATTTTCTCTTTCCTTTCCTCTTTTTTATTTTTTATTTTTTTTAATTTTTTTTTCTTCTATTCTATCAAAGCAACTCAAGAACACACACCACACTGGTACTTCCTCAAACTCTCCAAACTCTTCCATCCCTCAACTCACAAGATTTTTTCTCTCGGCTTACTTTTGTGTTCAATGAACATATGCATGAAGGTATATATGTATTGAAGGTGAAGTGGCCAACACCAATGCCACCTGGAGAACCCTTTGGACATGTGAGCATGCAGATTAGTGGGTGGTTGTCCACCCATGCAAGATAAACATCTATATGTACTATATAAAAAAAAAAAAACAGCCAGTGAAAAGCTGTCAGGAAACCCAGAAAACACATAAACATCCGTACAGCCATACAACAGACCACCGTCTGTACATGCATGCTGACAGTTCCCAGGCTTAGAAATATTTTGGTGTTTTTTTTTAATGACAAGTCTATGTAAGTTGCCCCCAATTATCCCTCATATTAAAATAATATATATATGATGCTGAAACAATATTATAATGAAGAAAATATTTCGAAATACGCAGGCGCAGCAAGAATCCTTCTCAAAATAAACCAAGAATAATGAAGGAAATAATACCCTGGGCAAAATTACTAATTGATGTCATCATCGCTTTGTATTAATTCCTCCATTTTTCTTGTAGTTTTTCTACTCACTCTTTGTACTAATTGAAGTTTCAGATGCTGGTTTAGCATCGGTATTGGACTCCCTAGAATTCTGTTTGAAGCTTCGTGGTTCTGAGGCTTGTGTGTTGGAGGACTTTGCAAAGGCCTTCAATTTGGTCCATGCACGGCGGGATCTAGTTGAAAGTGGTCATGCATTGTTAAATCATGCTCACATGGCACAACAAGAATATGAAAGGTACTGCTGAACCTGTAGTTGTACCCTTTCTCTTGCATGCTAAAAAATATATAATTTTGCAACATGAAAGGGTTGCATATTGCTGAAAGAAACTTCTTCCCGAACTACTTAATAATTTTCATCAATAAAAGGAATCATTGAAAGTAGTATTTTTTTTTTATTGAATAAATAAGAAAAGTGTATTAAAAAGGTATCAAGGGGACACTACCATAGCACAAAAAGAAAGGAACCCAAAGCTCAGAAAACATATAAACCTATCACTAGATACACGTTTTCATTGAAGTGTAGGAGGAAACTATATCCAGATCTATACTGCCTGATACCCAACTATACGGTATCCCAAAAAATATGCTTTTTAGCCTATATAGGGTAGACTCCTTATCCCTGAAGTATCTTCTGTTCCTTTTCCCTCGTGATGATCCATGTTAGATAAAATGGAATCAGACACTAGTGCTTTCCTCTTTCTCTTCTCAATCCTTGCACCCCACCACTCCCGGATAGCGTCTTTAGCCTCTAATGGAAACACCCCTTACATACTGGAAGCATGATATAATCAAATTCCATTGCTCTCTAGCTCAGGCACAATGCACTTATAAATGATCTATGGACCCTGCTCCGTGCTTGCATGGACAGCACCAATTCATGATCACCATTCTCCTCCTGATGAGATTATCCAGCGTGTCTTCTTGTGAAGCATGCACTGTACAAAGAATGCCACCTTTGGTGGAGTCCCTACTTCCTAAACATTCCTCCAGTTGATCTCCCCAGCTGCCTCCCCCATCGATATTGAGTGATAAGCACTCACCTCAAAGCAACGGAAGCTGGTATTACCATCTCAGCCTATCTTCTTCTCCCTGGTTTTTGCTGGGTAGCTATTTTTTAGTTTCACAAGGGGAGGCAAGGACCTTACCAATCTGCCTCTGTGATTTGTATAGGAATCTATGCTTTGTTAGCTGGGAAGTTTAAATCTACCCTCCATATCCAATTTTGTTTTATTATGACTTGTTTATAGTTGCACTAGCCTTTTAGTGCTGAGGATGTTATAGCTTTCCATTGTTATATAGTTTACCATGTGTGGCCCACAAAGTTCCTCCATCATCCACATTTTTATGCTTTTCTATGTCCATTCCTCTCTCTCTCTCTCTCTCTCTCTCTCTCTTACACACACACACACTCTCTTGTACATGCAGGGGCACATGCTTGTGCACATGCTTCCAGACCTTGCCCCTCTGGCATTAAAAAGCAAACTCCGTCATCCACATGTTTCTGCTTTTCAATGTCAAAAAACCCCCCCCCCCCCCCCCCCCCCCCCCCCAAAAGACACAGACAAACTTGCACATGCAGAGACACATGCTTGTGCACATGCTCCCAGACCCTGTCCCTGTGGCATAAAAAAGCACAAATGCACAAAACTTACATTGATTGGGCTTCTACTATTTTGTTTTTAATGTTGCTTTCTGGTCAAATACATCCATGCAGGACCACAAATTACTGTTTGAATTTGGCTGCTAAAC
>JAVXUM010000030.1:4857374-4867936 GCA_035590655.1 Pouteria glomerata
ATTCAAAAATTAATTTATTTTATTATATTTTTATTTTATTAATTTATTATAAAAATTAATTTATTATATTTTTAAAAATTAATGTATTTTATTTTATTATATTTTTTAATCTATTCAAATCAGAATATGTATTTAAAATTTTATGTTTTTTATTTTTTTCTATCAACTTTTTCTTTTCTTTTACTTTCCTTTTTCCTTCCTTTTCTTTTTTTTTTAAACCAAATTTTCATTCGAAAAACACTTCTAAAAATAAATATTGAACTCAAACTCATTTATGAGATATTTATTGGCTTTGACCTATGCAAATAACCCTCGAAAGTTATAGCTCCCGTGAGATCAGAACATAAAACGAAGTACATTTTTTTTTTCCTTTTTTCTTTTACAAACATAAAACCAAGTACTTAACACTCGTAATCGTTTCATGTAATAAATATATATAAAATATGACTGTTGTTTGGTTTGACGGTTGAGATTTTTTTTTATATTTTTAACTTTCTATTTAATTTTTATTTTAATAAATTTCATAAAATCATTTAACTATTTTAAATTTCAGTATATTTTAAAAGATTATATATAAATTAAAACTATCAATTTAAATTCTACTTAATTATGATTTATAAGAAATTGAACCTTGGAAATTAAAACATTATAATTTATATTTTTTTTATGATGCTTATTAAAAATTAATTGGAGAGAGAAATACCAAAATATATATAGTAACTATTAACACCTAGATTTTTGAAAAAATTAAAACTCATGATTTTTTTATTTAAAGTTTTTATAAAAAGTTTCAACTATATAAGAAACTTAACATTAATTTTATTCATAGCTTCGTAATTATGGGTTATTATTAGTAGTTTGATAAAAGATAATATCTATTTAAATTTTATTTTTTTATTCTAGACTTAGTTAAAATTTTATTATTAAAATGACATCACCCATTTAATATTAATAATATTTTATGATAAATATTATATAAAAATACAAATAATTAAAATTAAAAAATAATAATATCTCTAATCTAACTATATCTAACTGAACAAACATGACTTATGGTGTGTTTGAACTGATAAAAAATGGGATAAATTATGAATTTATAATTCGTATAGTAAAATAAAAAGTGAACAATTTTTAGAGATTTTTAGTATTTTTTAGTAATTTTTTAAAATATTTCAACAAACTAAGCGGTACCTTAACTAAGAATTTTAGAAGAAATTATAAAAAAAAAAAAAAAAGAAAAAAACCGAACCTTTGAACTAATTATTTTATTTTAATAAATTAAAAACATAAAATTTCAAATATATAAGCTTAATTTTACTATTTATTTATTTATTTTTTTTGTTAAACTTCGAAATATCCTTAACCACTAGTGTAGAAATTAAGTGTAATTGATTTCAATACCAGGTGCGATTGGCTTTTGCACTTGGGTTCAAGGTATTTCTTTATTTAATAAAAAATGAAAATTAAAAGTTTACATATTCAGATTACCTAATTTAAATGAAATAATTTACCCAATTTTTTTTTTTTTTTTTTTGCGACGTCTTAAAAATATTATCCCATAATTATAAACATTAATTATGCTCTCTAATTTTACTAACTTGATTTTTAAAAGGAATAGAAAAGAGTTATTTTTACAAACTAATTCCTTTTAACATTCCTTTGGTTTTGGCCTACATGATTCCTTTTCTTTTTCTTTTTTTTTCCCCCTTACCTTTTTTAGAACATAATATAACTGGTAATTAGAATAATTAAATCCAAAACGGAATAGACCTTAATTCCTTCTTCTACATCTAATAAGCAGGTTTTTCCGTAAATAAGTGTGAATGTAGTGATGCATTCATATCCAATTAATATTCGGTTATGCATATTCCAATTTAGTTCAATATTTACTAATAATATGATGAAAAAAATGTTTGAATTTTGCAACTGCAATTTATAAGGATTGTCAATTTTTTTATTTCAAAAAAATTAATTCATAAAAAATCTCCTATAATTATAAATTTATTACCCCAACACATCATCTTGATTGAAAATTTATTATGATAGTATATCATTTTTCAAGTAACTATAAATATATTGTTTGATGAGTTTTCTCAATGTAGATGTAATAGAGGAGAAGATATTCAATATAATTGTAATGTCACGCTATTAAAATACGTGATATAATAAATTAATAAAGTTCAGAAAATGTGTACTTTAAATTCTAATCATCATAATATTAAATTTTTTTTATAATTATCATAATATTAAATTAAATTTTAAAAATTTAAAATTTTTGCCTAAAATATGAGGAATTATCTTGTAATTAAAATTTTAATATTTCAAAATATTTTTACTTTATTAGCTCAATATATCATATACATATTGATGACGTGGCATATTGTATAATTTATATATTGAATATTTATTACAGGGAGAGAGAAATTAATCTCCTCTTAAACTCCAAATGCTTAAGAAAAAAAAATTATGTTTGTTCACTAATTATCATTAATTTAAACTTTCTCAGGACCGCTAGAGTGATTGCCGATTAACTCTGAGACTCAAAAAATTAATGAAAATAGATGCAAATTAATAAGAATACCTTAAGTAGTTCAAATATATATATATATATATATGCACGTTGGTCAAATACACTTAGAGCGTACAACATATGATTCATACTTGCTTAATCAATAAATTAGCTTGTAAAAGTTTATCAAAATTTATAAAAAGTTACGAATTTTTTAATTTTATTCGATCAAATTTTATTACATAGTATTTTTACACTAAATTATTTTCTTATTTTTTTATCATTCAAACACCACCCTCATAATTTTTATTGATAAAACATATAAGAGTGAAAAATACATAATAATTTTGCGCGCAGAGAGAGAGAGAGAGAGAGAGAGAGAGAGAGAGAGAGAGAGAGAGGACTTTGCAGACATCTTTCATGTAGCACAGATAGATATCTATTAGGTTCTAAATCACTCTCAAAACAAAAGTAGATCAACTAAGCACAATAATTCCAGCCCTTCCTCACTTTAAAGTACATATATAAGGGTTTACACATTATATATATATATATAAGCATCATACCACGCATTCATTTTCCAAGAGGAAGTAACAAAATCTCGATCTTCCATGCAGAGAGAGAGAGAGAGAAGGGGGGGCTGGAACATAAATATCTAAGCTTCGACGGTGAGAAGATTGATGAGGGTGTGGAGAGAATAGAGAAGAAGCACAAAGTAGATTAATGCAGCAACAAAGCCAGAGATGAGAGCTCCTCCAGCATGGTCACAGAACTTGGCAACTTGATCACAAACCGGTAGCCAACCAGCATGATTATCCCCCTTCTTCCCCACATAACCTATTGCTAGAGCTGCCGATATGCTTGAATCTAGCAACGACATCACAACCTTAACAAAAATAAATAAATAATATCACCTCAAAAATTCTACTCAAAAGTGTATATAAAATATATACAAAATCATAATAGTTTTTTTGAGTAAATTTCATTTTACACCCCCAGCTCTACTCAAAATTTCTCTTTTAAGTCTGATTTTTTATTTATTTGTTTTTATTATTTACAATTAAGAGTCTAAAATTTTAATTAGTTGCAACATAGAACTTTAAGTGACTTTTTTTTACCCCCATGAACTCTTATTTGTATATCTTTTTAAGTGCAGATTGGGAGAAATATTTGATGTTGCCCATCAAGCAACCCTTGGTGAATAACCCCAATCATATTGGGTCAAATTCTATTTTGATTTTATTAAATTATTACTTGTGCAACACAAATGGTAAAAAAATGAGATAAAGTAAGATAAAATGAGATAAATTTTAAATTTATAATTCGTGCAATAAAATAAAAAGTAAATAAATTTTAGAAATTTTTAAATTTTTTTTTTTATTTCTCAGCACTCTAAACGATACCTAAATTAACTCTTGTCAGATTTTTAAATTTAAAATTTAACCAAATGTGTTAACAATTTAAAATTCGGAATAATATGATTATTACTCATCAGATGAACTGATGATACCGTAAGTTATACCTATTAAATATTTACACGTAAAATAATCCTTTGAGGCAACACATTATAACTAATTGAAAGCACAACTCTAATTAAAATAATTAAATAAATAAACAAATTTCTAAAGTGAAATTTTAAATAAAGTTTAAAATGAAATTTACCCTAAGTTTTCACTTTTCATGTTATGATGTGTCTGCTTTCATTTTTAAATCCTACTGACATTTTATTAAAGTTAAATTATGGAGGAAGTGGAACATTTTTACCAAATCTAGAACCAAAACCAAGCGCCAAAGCGAGCTCTTGTTAGGGAGAAAGAGGATTATAAGGCTATAGCCGCTAGCGATTGCGTTAGCAACCACAAAGTACCTGCAACAAGAGGTGTTAGCAGCCAAAAAAAAAAAAAAAATTAATGAGAAAACAGCTGCGAAAAGGGGATGAATATATATATATATTTATATATGCCGGAACGAAAGTAGGGTAGTGGTCGCCATAGGTTTTAAAAACTATCACTTGTATATATATATATATTTTAGACTTAAAAGAATTTACATTATGATTCTATTTTCTTAAAATTTAAAAAAATAATTAATTTTAATTAAAAAAATACCATTAATAATACATATAAATTTTTAAAATTATATATTATATATATATATATATACGGGGACGAAGGTGGGAATAGTGGTAGTCATAATTAGGAATAGTGGTAGTCATAATTAATCTCTTAAGTTTTAAAAAATATCACTTGCATATATAAATTTTTTATTTAAAAAAAATTTATATTATGATTCAATCTTATTAAAACTTTAAAAAATAGTTGATTTTAGTGTAAAAAAAAAAACACCATTAATAGTATATATAAATTTTTAAATTAAAAAAAATTACCAAAAAAATTATGTTACAATTCAGTACTCATAAAATTTAATTTTTTATTTATTATATATAATTAAAAAAACTAAAAAGTAAACTGAGTATATCATCTATCCATATATATTAATTTAATTTTTATCTACTAAATATAATTTTTTATTTTTCAAACTCAAAATTCTGATTTCGTCTTTATATATATATATATATATGCGCAAAGATAACATCGTGAGAGTATAATAACATCGTGAGAGTATGTTCGTATATATGTAAGTAACACTTACTTGAATGTTGGTGAATTGCTATAGTTAGCTTCGAACTTTATGTTCAAGAATGTGGCAGAGTCGTGGCTGGTGACCATGACAACAGTTGCAGAAATGGTTGCAAACAAGGCCACGAGCCTAAGAAGAAAGGCGGGAATCCTTTTGGGCATGCTCATTTTTGGATTTTATATAATCAGCTGATCAGATCTTGAAAATGGGTAAAGAGAAATGGTGAAAGCCAGGAAGAACAGAAATGGAGAGCTGCTTTAATTAAATGCCAAAACAGTGCATGCATAGATATATATATTTATATGTGAAGGAAAAGAATTTGGGGTAAGGCAAGAGAGCCAGCTAGGCAGTGTGTTAGGAAGGCAGATACGGAGGTGGTCAACTTGTCTTCTTTCCAATTTTTTAGGGTTCCCTGAGTTTTAGGTTAACCACCAAGTGCATAAACTTTATGTGCTATATATATATATTAATTTTGAATTAACAAATTAGTGTTTCAATTTTTGTTTCTTCTCAATGCTCGTACCATATGTTTTTTTTTTTTTTGTTATGACGAGGAACCCGTATCCACTACCATTCGAGTGTGAACTGAATAAATCCCGGAATAATGTAACAATCCCTAACCACACTACTCAGGTAAATCTACGAGGCACCTAGAAAGAAATCGAATCCGGACCGTGCGCCTCCTCACTCATACCATGTTTAACATTACGAAATGTTTGAAGTTATATAAATTTGTGAAAATATTGTAAAATATTTATCTTATATATCATTTGTGCAATGAGAAAAAGTTAAATTTTATAAAAATTTATAGAATTTTATTTATTTATTTACTTATTTTTTGTATTAAGCACCAAACGCACTCTACAATCAACATGCCATCTCGCGAGTGACTTTTTCTTTTTCTTTTTTTTTTTTTTTGGGATTATTACATAGGAGTTACATGCCTCTGGCCTCTCTTGGTAAATATACATATATACATATATATATATATATATATACACACAAAGGATAAGTTTTTTTTGGGCTGAAGTTTGCCAGGGATATGGTTCACCTAACTCCCAGTTTAAATCAGTACAGCTCTTTAATAGGTTTGTATTATTACTTGGACAATAGAATTTACTTTGGTATGACAATGAAGAAAGCACCTTGGGATGGGAAGGAAATGCCCTCAAGACCTGCAGGAGAGCTTGCGGTAGTTGAACGTCAATTTTCAGAGACAACCTCGAGAGGCTGGCATTGCAGTCATTAATTCAGCTTTCTGGCATTTTATGTGATTTGGTATGATAAAAAGTGAGATAAAATAAAATAATTTATGAGTTCGTAATTTATGCAGTGAGATAAAAAGTGAATAACTTTTAGAGACTTTCAGAGTTTTTCAAAATTTTTCAACAAAACAAACACTTCCAACCCCTCTCTGCATTATCTTCCACAATTCATCACTTAAGTGAGCAGTGTGAATTTTTAGGTAGAAAAATAATATTTTACGATTATAATAATTTTAAATAAAATATATTCATAATTGCTCGTAATTAATAACACAAAATATGTGATCAGTGATTGATGCATGAAAAAAGAACGATGAGAATAGGATAAATTCATATTTTATATATGATTTTTATCCCATTTTAAAAATAAAATAAAACAATAATAAAAAAAATCCTATGGTGATTATGAGAGGGCAATTAATTAAACAGCTTGTAATGCATGCTTAAATTTGAGATTAAATGAAGAAAAATGGCTTACGTACCCGTAAAAACTACGATCTAATCAATGTGTAATAAAGTGACGATATTTATACTTATTTATTAATTTTCTTCACTTTACAATGATGTTAATTTAGGGGTTGATTGGAAATTTAATTTTTAGTATTTTTTTGTCAAAAGTTGATATTTAAAATTTTATTATGTTTGATAAAATAAATAACAATTTTTTAGTACTTCATAAAATTTTTAGCAACTTATAACAACTTTTGATAACTTTTTTGTGTGTTTGATAAAAATTTTGATAACTTTTAAGTTGAGCAAGTTGAACTTCGTTTGGAGTTACAAAAAACACTAAAAAACGATGAAAAACTTTAAAATCTCTAAAAGTTAATTTTTATTTCACTGTACGAATTACGAACTCACAAATTATCTTACTTTATCTCATTACGAACTCACAAATTATCTTACTTTATCTCATTTTATCTCATTTTTTATCACTCTAAACACACTCTTGGTGTAATTGAGCAGAAAATAGATAAAATTTGATATTTTACCAAACACTTAAATTTCAAAAGTTGTAGTTTTATATGTTAAATTGAGCCTCTAAACAGTACCTTACTAAATGGAAAAAAGAGTAATATAGAATGAGAGAAATTAATAGAAAAGTGCAAATATTATCAGTCTTTGTAATATTAAGGAAGATTTGAGTTGTATTTGTGTTTATAAATTTGAAATTGAAAAAATTAATAAAAATTATTTAAAGTAAATTACTCAAATATAATTTAATTTACTCATTTAAATAGAAATTTCATCATGAATTTTAGTAGTTTAACATGATTAATTATAATGTATTTGAAATCATTACAAAAAAAATATTATTACATTTTTTAAAATATTAATTTAGAAACTTTTATAAAAAAAATTATTCAAAACATATATGAGAAGAGTGAAAGAGTATATTTTCATGTGAAATAACTGAAAAGATAATTAAAGTGAAAAGAGGAAGAAGTAATATATTTTTGACAATTAAATAAATTAAACAGTTAAAAATATCTCAAATCTAAATTTCTGAAGTTCTTTATTATATAGATACCACCAAAAGTGCAAAATTTTACATACTTCAAATTTTAGTCTTACATAAATTAAGGCACTATTTTTCAAAAAAAACTGGTAGCTAGAGTTACTAGTTATTAGTTTTTGATTATTTTTAAAATGACTAAATTTATCCATTCACATTTTAAATTTTTTTAAACTTTCAAAGGCAAAATGTCAAATTAACAAAAAGTTTAAAAGTAAGTTATTAAAAAGTTAATTTTTTTTTTAATTTCCAAACACAAAAAAAGTTAGTTTTTTTTTTATAACTACTTACTTCCAAAACTAAACCTAAAAATATTAATTTAAATTTTTTTATCAAAAAGTATTACTAAAATATAAGAAGAAAAAGAGAGTGTGTTTTCATTTGAAATGACTGAAAAGGCAATTGAGATAAAAGAAAAAAATAATTTAATTTATTGAACTAAAAATAATTTAAGTTATTGAACAAATTAAACAATTAAAAATATCCTAAATTTATTGAACAAATTAAATGATTAAAAATATCCTAAATTTAAATTCTTTAATTTTCTAATGTACATAAAACTTAAAATATATACATTTTATACTATTTGTATAATCTATATAATAACGAAACTCAAAAAAATATTTTTTAACCGCTAATTTGTTAAATAATTAAGATTACTATTTTTTTTTTTTTTCTAGTAAGTTGCCTTTTTATTATTCATATAAAAACACACTTTCCTAATATATTCCCAGAGGCGTAGGGCTGTGCATCTTCATGATCCAACTCTGATCTTGACCATTGACCAAGGGCAATATCTTGTAACAGTCAAAGTTGACAGAAAAGAGGAAGTATTCCCAATAAATTTAAAAAATTGATAAATGTACTCTATTAATAATTTTTTTTATTAAAACTATTATAGACTAAATAAAACTAATAGAATAGTGTAAATATTCTCATTTTAAATTCAAGTTGTCTATATATATATATATATATATTTATATATATATGGGGTGTTTGGAACAACGAAAAATAATGAAAAACGTGGTTTGAGTGATATCTGAGTGTATGGTGGCAAATCACGTTTTTCAGAGATAAATAGTGAAAAATATTGACTTTTGCAGAGAAATCCGTCGGAACAGTTTTGAAATCCATAGGAACGATTTTCAAATTTATTAAAAAAATATTAACAATGGGTCTTATAACTTAGATAACGGTGATCACATTAAAAAGAAAATTACAGTTATTCTATTAATCGAATTCGAGTTATTCAATTTTTTCTAGAGTTGTAATAGGCATGAATATGTAAAAACTAGTAGAGAATTTTAGAAGTTTTGAAAATTTTTCAGAATTTTTTAGAAGTTTTCAATGATTTTTAGAGCCCAAACACCCCATATTTATAGACATAAGACATTTTGAGATATTGTGTGATATTTATAAGTAGAGTTTGGGAAGTTATTTGTTAATTATTAAAAAAATAATTTTTTTTTATATTTTGGAACCAAAAAAAGTTAATTTTTTTAATAACTAATTTTTTAATTTTTTAATTTTTTATTAATTAGACATTTTTAGCCATTTTATATTAAAAAAATTTAAAATATAAAAACATAAATTTTATTATTTAAAAATTTAAATAGTTAAAAGTCAAGTAATAGCTAGAGGTTGCCAAAAGCACGCTCATTCGGCTCGGGATGCACCTGACGTGGGAATGGGTTAAGCAACTTAGAAGGCCTAACGTCTCTTTTAATGAGCTTGAACTGGGTTGGGGATGGATAAGCTTAGATTTTCTGGCCCTACTCATTTTATATTGCATTGGATTGGATTGGCTTCTGGAACCCAAGTCCAACCAGGTCACTAGCCTGGGCCGAATCATTAATTTCAAGTCTTTTTCCTCATCAGTTAAGTTTAGCAAGGGGCAAAAAAAATGTAGAAAAAATATAAGGAAAACATAAAATTCTAAATATATATTTTTATTAAAATAAACTAAAATATATAATATATAATAAAATAAAAAATATTCTTCAATATGTTATTACTAAGTGTGCTTTTGGTACGAGATTAAAAATTAATGAAGTAGTCCCTGGGCACAGGTCAGTTGGTGAAATAGTAGGAATGAGGTGATCTTGATCAGTCGCCGCGAGAGTTCGAGTCCTAGTAAAGGCAGAGCCCTTGCATTGCACAGAGCGGTAAAGGCAGCTTCCGCATCTTGCGCCGCTAACACACATCTCACGATTTACCTCCTCTACCATAACCCACTGTAGGGCGGTGGGAACCCCTAAGATGGGGTTCCACCTTCTAAAAATTAATAAAGTAAATATTACAAGTGTAATTGTTAACCTTTTACTTTTACAATTTTTTATTTTATTAACTAAGCTTTTTAAAAAGTTAATATTCAATTACCCAAGAGCGAATAAAATTAACTCATTTAAATTTTTATTTATTTATTTATTTTTTTACTTTATTTTACCATTTAGGCTTAGTTTGGGGAGAAAAAAAGCTAGCTTTTTTGTAGCTGGCTACTAGCTAGTTACAAAAAAGTTAGCTTTTTTTGTGTTTGGGAAGGGAAAAAAGTTAACTTTTTAGTAGTTGGCTTTTTTTGGGAAGTGTAATTTGACAGTTTTACCCTTTATAGTTTAAAAGAAATTTAAAATGT
>JAVXUM010000030.1:4868036-4883614 GCA_035590655.1 Pouteria glomerata
CCATTAGTTGTCAAAATCATATGTAGATTGGCAGGGGTAAAAAAAAAAAAAAAAAAAAGAGATAAAAACAAAAAGTCTGATCTTTTTATTTTCCCCGTTCAATATGGGGCCCAAGGGAACTAAAAACCTTCGACCAACCAGCAGCAAAGAAATTCCTTTTACACATCAAACTTCTTTTGTACACTATCAAGAGTCAAATCTAAAAAGAAATAAAGGTCACATTTTATTGCTTTCCTTCCTCTCGATTTCCCCTCTCCCCTATCTCCGCAGATAAACAGATAATTGATTAAGTAGAAGAAGAAATCAAGAATAGAAAGACAAAAAAGAAGTGATGATAGTTAATGAACCGAGAATCCAAATCTTAGATAAGTAAGCGCCAAGAATTGCAACGATCAATCAAATTCAAGGTTTATCGATCAGATATTAACAGAGCAGCAGAATACGCATATGGAACCTGTTTCGAACATCGAAGGCGTCCTCATGAGGCAAGAGTGGAGGCAATTCATCATAGAGGCGATTAGCTCCACCGTCTGCGCAAAGACGTAGTTGTGCTGCTCGACACCAACAAACGCCATCAGACAATCAAAAAACTCAAAATAGAAAAGACGACGATCGATCAAAGAATAAGAACCGAAAGTATATTATATAACCCTAGGAGAAAGGGAAGGAGAGGAGAAGGTGCAGGACAAGTACCGTGCTCCCAAAGTAGAGGAGTGAATTGAGGCAGCCGTTGGTTAAGCACGATGAGTGCGTACGTTTGAGAGGATCCATTGCTGTTGGAGGGAACTGAAGGTAAGAGGAACGCCGAAGCATGAATCATTGCTTCCATGGCTGCTGCTGCTGCTTGCGCCTTCAGCAACCCCCACCCCACCGATTTCAGAGAGAGAGAGAGAGAGAGAAGATCTTCTATTCTTCTGAATCTGAGATTCCCGATCTGGGCTGTTTCCATTAATGAGGGATGACGACATAATCAATGCTGAACCACTAAACGCGCCTTTTGACTTCTTTTTTAGAGGTTATGTATGCATGCCCGTGTTGCTCCCCGTCAGAAGCCACATATAATTTTACTACGCTCTGGACGCGGGGCCTAACATCGGCCAATGACATTAGCGTGCCGTGAGTAAACGCTGATCACTAATTTTATTTATTTTTTCTTTTTTGGCCTTTCCGTCCGAAGGCTTTTCAAACCGGCGGCTGACTCGGGTAGGAAAAATGTTAATCTTTTTTTTTTTTTTAATTGGCTGCTAATTATTTTCTAAAAAATTAAATTTAAAAAAATTAATATCTTAATAGTTTAATATTTTACTCTCTAAAAAAATTTAAAATATAAGAAAATAAATTTAATTATTTAAAAAAAGTTAAAAAGTTAAACTATCAACTTTTTTTTTTAAACACAATTCTCAATGTCAATCAATCAAAGTATTTTTTTTTTTTTAAGAACCTAATTCAAATAATAAAAATATTTTTGAGTTATTAGATAATATATTAATTATATTGAATATTAAAATATTTAAAAATAAAATTTTCATAATATAAATTAAATTTTTAAAAAAATTTTACATATAACATGTGAGTTATTTTCATATCATAAAACTTAAAGATTAAGTTATTCTCTTTGAAATCTTTTTAAAAATATTTTTTATTATAAAAAATTAAATTATAATTACAAATTTTTTGAATGTTTTAAAAACTAAATTATTTTCTTCTTTATAATAATTCAAGTAACAATTGTTAAAAAATTTTTAAACAATAATTTGTTAGTATAATTTATTTTTATAATTGAAAATATTTTTTTTATATAGGATCAACAAGACATATGTAGATACTCTAATTTTTACAATAGTTGAATTTTATTATAATATTTTAAATTATATTAATAACTAAATTTTTATTTTAGGATTTTAATTTGTATCAAAAAATTTTATTTTTAAATATTATAATATTTAATATTATTAATATATTATCTAATAACTAAAAAATATATTTATTATTTGAACCACAGTCTTACAAAAAAAAAAAAAAAGAAATTGGGTTGATTGACATTGGGGGCTGTGTTTCGCAAAAAAAATGATAGTCAACTAGTTTTGTGGCTTCTTATCTTACATTTTAAAATTTTTTTAAACATTGAAACTCAAAAATATCAAATTAATGAAAAAGTTAAAACGTTGAAAAATTAGTAACTCGACTACCATTTTTTGACTTTTTTTTAAATAATTAAATTTATTATCTTATATTTTAAACTTCCTTTAAATATTAAAGCACAAAAATATCTAATTAATAAGAAAAGTAAAAAAAGTAATTATTAAAAAGTTAATTTTTTTCTTTTCAAATATAAAAAATTAAGTTTTTATAACTAATTAGTAGTTAATTATAAAAAAAAAAAAAAAGATAATTTTTCTTTCAAACTTAACCTTGTTTGTAGGTTTGAAGCGCAAAAAAAAAAAAAAAAAAAAAAAATTATTGAAACATGCTTCGCCGATTTAATCCAAACTAGAAAATAAAACGTGAATCAATTCATATTCGGATATAAAAGTTTAAATAAAATGATATTATTTTAAATAAAAAATTGAAAGGACATCGTTTTAGACTATGCAGCTTCACGGTGCACCCCTTCTTTCCGAAACTCAACCTCAGTACGAAACTACGGTTGAATGACAGCCTCACATGGACAGCGCTGCATTAGCCTTGTTTGGCGGTGGGCCCCATCAGTATGATTACGTGGCACCACTGTGCTCGGCTCTCGTTCAGTCATGCGTGACGCAAAAGAAAATTGATCTTTCAAAAAAAAAAAGGGAAGCCAAAGAAAGAAAAAACGGCACGTAGTGGCTTCTTGTGAAGTCACGTGTAAGTCACATATGTACCCCTCCGATTTTAATAGATTACGAGCGCCTTTGGAGGTAAAAGTTTTGATAAATTTTGATAGTTTTTTTTTTTAAATTATTAGTGATAATTTTTAATATGTTTGGTAAAAATAGATATAATTTTTGATAATTTTGAGTAATTTTTGTATGTTTGGTAAAATTAATACTATATTAGAGCAGAAAAGTAATAATTTTTATGTGTTTGGTAAGTTTTTTTTTTCTGTAGCAGAGTAAAAAAATAAGATCTGCTGTCATATTAAATTACTGTAGTATAGTAAAAAAATAGTAAAAATTGATAGTTCACCAAACGTACAATTACTGTAACAGTGATAACTTTTAATAGTTTTTTTACTAAAAGTTGACCTACCAAACTCCCTCCAAAAACTAACAAAAATCCCGCACTTTATTATGAGTTTTTTTATTTGTAAGGTAACGAAATTTTTTTCACATACAGTATCTATAATTACTTATTATTATTATTATTAGACGAATCGTTAGTAATTTGTAGATATCGTATTTTTTATTTTTTATTTATAGCATCTATACGTGTTATTTTTTTAGTCTAAAGATAATTAATTATTTTATTATAAATTAGGTGCCTTAATTTTTTTATTTTTTAATGTTTAAAATTACACATTTATTTCATTAAATATCTTCAAATAAAAATAAGATAGAAAAAATAGACATCTGTCAATTTGTCAATAATTTTTAAAATTTTTAATAAAAATAATATTTAAGATGTAAAAGAAAAGCAAAAAATAAACCAAAAAAAAAAAACGTTTTGGCTTCAAAAATATATAAGAAGTTATATTTTGTAATTTTTAGTACAAAATTACGAAATTTAAATATAGATTGCACACTCCTAATAATATAATATCTTATTTTTATTTGCACGCTATAAACTTTCCTTGTAAATATTATTTGTTTTGTGTATTTTCTCAAACGTACTCTCATGCACGATGTTAAAATGTATTGTATTAAGAAGAGAATTCAATGTGAGATCATTATTGGTGCTACCACATGTTATCGTATTTATCAAACAATTTTAGGTTAAAGTCGTAATGCATCAATTGGAAAGTTGAGTGGGAATCAAGGAGGGGCAAAGTTACAACAGGCCACGTTGGTGGGAAGCAAACTACCGAAAAATTGAAAAAAAAAAATAAAAACCTTAGGCCACATATTGGCTTCTAAAAAGCCACGTGTCAATATTTAAAAAAAAAAACTTATATATTCACCTATTTTATTGTATTAGTATGAATAGATAGATAGTTCAATATTCGGTTTATTAAATTTTACTTAAAATTATTAAAAAAATTATTAATTTGTTAATTAGATTTTATTACGTATTATTTTTATACTTAATTTTTTTAACTTTTAATTTTAGTTTTAATTTTTTAATTTTTATTTTTAATCATTCAACCGCCTAAAACCGTCCGTGGGAAAAAAGCTTTCCCTGGATAGGATCTAACCAATTTGTCCTATAACTAAGGTTTCATTCGAGAATCCACCAAAACCCGCAGCTTTTGGCATTTTGAGAATCCCAAAATTTAAGTTTGCCACTTAACAATGTAAAATGTCTAAAATATCCTTACTCTGTGTGATTTAAACCAAATATAAAAGGTAAAATTGTCAATCAAAATATTTTGGAAAAAGGTTTAACACCCTCTTCTTTTTCAATTACTTAAAAAAGTTTCAATTTTTTTTTTTTTTTTCTTTCCACTCAAGGCATACCTAGGCGTTGACAAAATTTATGCTCTAGGAAACGGCATAAGGGGTCACAATTCTTCACCTGGCTAATAATCTCAACCATCCCACATAGATACACCAACTGCAAACAAAGGTTTTGTTTGATTGAGGAATAAAATTTAAAAACAACAATATTGTCGAATAATTTGTGAGATTAAATATAATATAAAATTATTTTTGTAGTGTTTATGAAATAGAATATTAAATGAGATAAGAAATGTAATTTAATAACAAATTTGACATATAATAACTTTAAATTTGTAAATATTTAAATTTTAAAGGGAAATAATCATGTAAATAGAGTGATATAATATCACACTTTTAGCTTATCTTTAGTTGGATGGAAAATAAGAAGGGGAGAAGGAGAATGGGGGATAATACTCTATTTTTATTGTTTGGTTGGATAGAAAAGTAGAGAGAAAGCAAAAGATGAGAAAATAAGATAGAAAAGTGAGGGTGGGACCCATACAATTTTTTCGTTCCAAATTTGAGAGGAAAAGCCGTGGCAGATTCAGGATTTTGTTAGATTGAGATTAAACCGATAAGCAACGGCAGTGCAAGGGCAAAATTTATAAATTGTTTAAGGTATAGGGGGTATTTGTTTTGAGAGATATATTTTATGGCGACAAAAATACATAAATATTTCAAAAATTATATTATTTTTTACAAAAATTTTACTTCTAGTGGAGGCAAATTTGTAAATCGTTTGAGATACAGGAACAATATGTTTTAAGAGATATACTTTATGAAATAAAAGTATAAAAATACTTCAAAAATTATACTATTTTTTTACAAAAATTTTATTTCTAGTAAGGTCAATTAATCCCCTTTCCCCCCTGTGCATATGCCGAGAGAAAAAAAGAGAAAAAAAAAAGGATGGAAGAGCAAAGAAAAAGAGAGAAATGTATAATAAAAAATTTAAAAAGTGAGATTCAGTTTTTTTAAAATAATTTTAAATTCAAAAAATAAATTAAAATATATATATATATATATCCTTTCTGTTTTCTTCTACTTTTCTATTCAATAAAACACACTTTCTTCCTTTCACTCTTCCCTCTAGGGCTAACTCCTGGGGTGGCACAACCTCCATGAATCCAAGCAAATGTTAACTATTTTTTTTTTTTAATGGTCCGGCCACCTCTAAAACATCAAAAACTAGTAGACCTCATTTCAAAAAACATCACCCAGTGGTACAGATAAATTTTTGGATAAAAAACTTTATATATTATATATTTGGTCTAAGAAAACACTATAAATACTTATGAATTTTTGAGTCCAAAAATTTTTAACTTATTATATAGCCTCCTTAAATTTAAATATTTTTTTCTTAATTAATATATATAATTTAAAATTTAGAAACTTAACTAATTTTACCATCTATACATAATTTAACCCATCACTTATTTCACTTATAGTTAATGTCATGTTATTTTTAGCAAAAAGTAGCTTGGGTTTCAAATTTCAAACTCCTTTGAATTTAAAAAGAGGATGTAATATGAATTTGGAGGACTTAGTTTTGTTTTTCGTCTTCCCTGTCCTATTCTTCCATTGTATACATTGAAAAAATTCATTGGAAAAGAAAATTTGAATTTTAGTCATTTTGGAATCATGTTTATGAATGAATAATTTTTTTTTTAAACCAAGATTTGTATAAGATATGAAATATTTATTTTTTAATGATATGTTATTTTTCAGTTATTTTTTTCCATTCGCATCTTTTTAATTAAGAACGCATCTTATTAAAATTTTGTGAATAATTTATGTTTCAATGATTTTTTGAACTTTATTTTTTATTTTTTTACAATTAAGGCATTGTTTGAAAATCTAAAAAACAAAAAAAAATCTCTAAAACTTACTTCACTGCACAAATTACGAATTCATAATTTTTTTCATTTTTTTTCACTTTTTATCATTCTAAACACTCTCTAAACAGGAGTCATGTGAAATAAATATACAGGTTAATATATATCCAAATTGAGAAAGAGTTTAAAATTAACACTATTTTATAAAAATATTTTTACCTCTTAAAAATTTTGGGATAAGAAAATTCCTCATAAAATGGCAGTTGCAAGTCTCCCTCATTTTAAAAATACACAAAAACGTTGAGGAATTGTTATAAACACACACAAGCGGCACACCTTTAATTTACACTTTTTCCTAAGCCGTTTTAAGAAATTGTTATTTAAGAAACACATTAATTTTTTTTATTTATTTACAAACAATTAATTAATTAATTTCATTGTCATAGTTCAGGGGCAAAATTGTCATTTCACACTGATGCCGCTCTGTTACTATTTGCTTATCACACCACCGCCTCGGCTTTTCCTATATAAACCCTTCCCCCCGAAGGTCCAAAAGACATTCGCCACGTTTCCCTCTCTCTCTTTCTCTCTCTCTCTCTCTACCCCTGAGACCTGTAAGCCTTTCTGCAACTCTCACCGTCCGGTGCTGGAACTCGAAACCTTGACCAATGGACTTGGACGTAGAGTACGAACAAGTGTGCGAAGAGGAAAAGGATGAGGAAGATGAAGAGGAGGAGATCACCCAGGAAGACGCGTGGGCTGTGATCGGTGCCTTCTTCGAAGAGAAGGGACTAGTGCGTCAGCAGCTCGACTCCTTTGACGAGTTCATACAGAACACCATGCAGGAAATCGTTGACGAGTGTGCCGAAATTGAGATTCGCCCCGAGTCCCAGCACAACCCGGGCCACCAGTCCGATTTCGCCGAGGTTCCAACCCGCTTTTCACTTGGCTGTGCTTTCTAGGGTTCTTGAAATACCACACCCTGTGAAAAATAAAACCAATGGGAAAGGAAAAAGGGAAAAAAAAGAAATCGAAAACCGGTTATTGTAATTGGCTACTGAATGTTGGCGGCTGGGGAAGAGTAAATTTTGTACTTGTATAACTGAAATGAAAATGAAGTGAAGCAGCAAATTGAAACTCTGTTTGATAGGAAGGGAAATTTCTTGTACCAACTTAGAAGATGGTAAGTTAAAATTCACGAACATCGTCACGACATGGCCTGTCAACTCAACTATATTTTTTTAATTACAAGGACTCCGCTCGGCCGAGACTCGGAAATGTATAGCTATTAATTTACTTATAGTGTATCAGAGATTAAAAAAAAAAAAATTGTTGAGTTAAATTATATATTTCATAGTTTGAAAGTCATAAAAAAAATAAAATTACTTAACGATTAACAATAAATTATATTAATAAAATATTGTTTCATAAATTAATAAACCAAAATGTAAAGCTAAAAAAAAAAAAAAATATTATAAAAAAATTCGACAGAACAAAATTGTGAACCTAATACGTGCCTAAAATGACTCCACCCCATGTCAGTCGCTCGTGGAAAAGTAAGCAAAATTTGCAAACTGCTCAAATATAATTATTAGAACCAAAATAACTTCATAAAAAACTAATTAGAACCAAAATAATATCTCTTATTTATTTGTAAGTTAAAAATTTCCAAATTGATGTTTGGTTAAAACAATTTTTCTTTTTGGTGGCTGGATTGCATTAGTGCCTGTATACATTTATGCTATGATTTCCAAGATAGGATTAGGGAGGATTAAAATCTTGAGATTAATAGTCTCAAGATTATTCATGCCCTGTCTGGTGTTTGTTTGTACATTTTTGGACCCAATGAAGGTTTGAAATCACCATGCTACCTCTTAGTCTAATACAACACTACAATAGTATTATCATTTTATATTTTTATAATACAATATTAACGCATTATGTTATTTAACATATTAATATAAACTTTATTGTATTATAATGTAGACATTATGGCATATATTATATCAAAAATAAAAAACATGTATTAAATAATTTATCTTTATATTATCTTGTATATTATATATGTAAATACTCTATTATAGTATGTGTTCTATATTGAAATATTATATAATAATATATATGTGTTTTATATAATAAACATATTTAATTTGCTTATTATAATATATTGTATTAAAATGCTAAATGAGTGAGAGGAAGTATTCTAGTGCCAATTTACAAAAATAAGTGTGACATTCAAAGTTGTAATAATTGAAGGAGCATTAAACTCATAAGTCATACTATAGAACCATGGAGTAAGTAATGTAACATAGTTTTAGAGTTGAAACAATTATTTTGGATAATTAATTTGAGTTTATGCCCATGCAAGGTCAACTGTGGAAACAATCTACTTAGGAAGACAACTAATAAAGAGATAAGAGAAAAGAAGAAAGATTTTCATATAATTTTTATAGATCTAGAAAAGCTTACCGGTTATAATTGGATTTGACTTGGTGGACACTGAATGAGAAGGATGTTACATATACATGCATTGAGATGATACAACAAGATATGTATAGTGAAGCAACAATTAAGATAGGCCAGATGTCGTGAACACTAGTGAATTTCTATAACTATCGGTTTTCAAGAAGGTTCTATATTAATACCTTATATATTTGCTTTAGTTATGAAGAAATTATCTAGATTTATGCAAAAAATGTCATGAAATAAGTTGTTTGCAGATGATTCAGTTTGAGTCTTTTTTACATGGACCCTACTAAATGTTTGCTATATTAGTTTACATTAGATAATTTAGTTTTAGTCTTTTTTAAATGGACTCTTTTAAATGTTTGCTATACTGGTCTATGTTGCATTTAACTCTTCTAAATGTATGATGTATGTGTAAGGGCACTTAGGGGTAAGTGTGTGATCCACGTATATTATTGGATATCCATACAAATATAGTTCAAAAGGAAAGTAAAGTTGTAATTTAGGTGATTGAGAGTTTGATTTGATTATTTTCTTTTGGTTGTGTAATGATTATTTGCAGACCATCTATAAGATCAGCTTTGGTCAAATTTACCTAAGTAAGCCAATGATGACAGAATCGGATGGAGAAACTGCTACATTGTTTCCAAAGGCTGCAAGGTTGAGGAATCTAACGTATTCGGCTCCCCTGTATGTGGACGTGACAAAGAGAGTTATAAAGAAAGGGCATGATGGTGAAGAAGTCACTGAAACTGAGGATTTCACAAAAGTTTTCATCGGGAAGGTAAATGAACTCCAAATTGATGAATCAATAATTTCAGTTATCTATATAATTTTAGCTATATTAATTGACTGTTCTGCATTTTTCATTTCCTTATCTTTTTTAGGTTCCTATAATGCTGCGGTCAAGTTACTGCACATTGCATCAGAACTCGGAGAAGGATTTGACGGAACTTGGAGAGTGTCCTTATGATCAAGGTGGATACTTTATCGTCAATGGAAGTGAAAAGGTTTTAATTGCTCAAGAAAAGATGAGCACCAATCATGTTTATGTGTTCAAGAAGAAGCAACCAAACAAATATGCTTATGTGGCTGAAGTACGGTCAATGGCAGAGTCCCAAAACAGGCCCCCGAGTAGCATGTTTGTGCGGATGCTTTCTCCAAGTGGTGCCAAAGGGGTAATTGCATTAAGTCTATTGTTTAGGATGCTTCACTGAGAACATGTTTTTCTTTTCTTTTTTTTTTTTTTTTTCCTGACTAGCTGCATTGTTTGTAGAATTTATATTTCTTAATTGTTTATTTATTATTTATACTTTTGACTCCAGGGCTCCTCTGGCCAGTACATTCGTGCTACCCTTCCATACATTCGAACAGAGATTCCTATTATTATTGTGTTTCGTGCTTTGGGGTTTGTTGCTGATAAAGATATATTAGAGCATATATGTTATGATTTCAGAGATACTCAGATGATGGAATTGCTGCGGCCTTCCTTGGAAGAAGCATTTGTCGTACAAAATCAGCAGGTATCTCTCTTTCAGGGTTACATTTCTCTTTGAGATTGGTAATTTTGTTTTTGTTTTTAAATTTTAATATTGACGTTCCATTCCATAGTGAACTTAACTTCAGTTCAATACAATTTGTTGGCATTTCCTTCAATGAAATGGGCCATCCTTTTGCTAATTAGAACTACCTATTTTGACTAGGTTGTATATTATAAATGAATTCATGCTTAACATTTCACCATACTAGTAAATAAAGCTTGCTAGATTTTCTTTGGTTTTTATTATTTACTTGCCATTATTACTCTTTTTTTTTCCCCAATCTTTTTACTTATCTGGGTTTTCAGCAGCTAAAGCTTCACTTCCTACCTTTCATATTCTAGATTGTGAATACGACTTCAATTGTTAGTATGTTATTGAAACTACATATCTTATTTTAATTATTTGGCATTGCTATTATTTCTTTTTTTTTTTTTGAAATATTCCTTTCATCTCAACCTTTTTAGGTGGGTTATAATGGCATTGTCCTCAATTAGATCATTATGTTGTTTATTCTATTATAGGTTGCACTAGATTACATTGGGAAACGAGGGGCCACAGTTGGTGTCACAAGGGAAAAGAGAATTAAGTGAGTGTTGTTTTCCACAGCTTCTTATGGTTATCAAGCTGTTTGATACCCTCCCTTGCTTGTTGATGGAGAACTTCCTGTTTACATATTAACAGGTATGCCAAAGAGATTCTTCAAAAGGAAATGCTTCCGCATGTTGGGGTTGGGGAATATTATGAGACTAAGAAGGCATACTATTTTGGGTAGGTATTTCTACTGGGGGTATGAGTGTGCTCTTTATTGGCTTCTAAATAAATTTAAATTAAAAAAATGTTGCTTCTACCAGATACATCATTCACCGGCTTCTACTGTGTGCACTTGGCCGAAGGAATGAGGATGATAGGGATCATTATGGCAATAAGAGATTGGATCTTGCTGGTCCTTTGCTGGGAGGCCTGTCTCGAATGGTTTGTAATTAGTTCCTACTTTGTAGGTCATACAATTATTTGTGCATTGTTATAAATTTGAGTTCTAGTTCTAGTTCTTCTTGTTGTTCATATGATGCAGCTATTCAGAAAGCTGACAAGAGATGTCAGATCTTATGTTCAAAAGGTTATTTCAGATTCTAATTCTTTATTTTCTTTGCATTTATCATTTTTGTTTCCTGGGCCTTGTGTTCATATATTCCTTGGATACAGTGTGTTGATAATGGGAAGGATGTTAATCTTCAATTTGCAATTAAAGCAAAAACGATTACCAGTGGCCTTAAATATTCGCTTGCTACTGGAAACTGGGGTCAGGCAAATACAGCTGGCACTAGATCAGGAGTTTCTCAGGTGTCATGCAAATTAATTTTTATGTTCTCTTTTTCTTCTTTCCTATGTATAGCATATATATATATATGTTTAGAACTTCATTTGGACGTACCTAATTCTGTTAAATTAATTTGTTTGCATGACGTTGTTTTAGGTGTTGAACCGGTTAACCTATGCCTCCACCTTGTCGCACTTGCGAAGATTAAATTCTCCAATAGGGCGTGAGGGTAAACCTTCTCAATTTTTGTACGTCATTAAAGTTATCGGCTAGTATGGTTTGGACTGGTTGATGTTTTCCAGTTGTGTCTTTCACTCTTCCACACGTGTTCCCACAAAGTACACAAAGTCTCAAAATGTACGTAACATGCGCAGACAGTTAAATGCGAACATATTCTTTATTTTTTTTCCTTTCTTGTTTGTTAATATTTAATTCCATATGCATAGGGAAATTGGCAAAACCACGACAGTTGCACAACTCGCAGTGGGGAATGATGTGTCCTGCAGAAACACCCGAAGGACAAGTGAGTATCCTATACAATGGAGAAAATTTGCAGAGATCAATGTAGTATACGGTCCTCCATTTAGAAATGAAAAAGTCTCTCTCATGAGTTTCATCTGGATGTTATGATAGGCATGCGGGTTGGTGAAGAATCTTGCATTGATGGTGTATATTACAGTTGGATCAGCAGCGCATCCTATCTTGGAGTTTTTGGAAGAATGGGGTACTGAGAATTTTGAGGTCAGCACTTCGGAGTTCTTTGTGAATGGAGGTTTTGAGTTTTTTTTTATTTTTTCTTTCTTTCTTTGCATTTTTAATATTTTTCTATTATTTCAGGAAATATCTCCTGCAGTGATTCCCCAAGCTACAAAAATCTTTGTCAATGGGTGTTGGGTTGGTATACATCGTGATCCTGATATGTTGGTGACAACACTAAGACGCTTGAGGAGACGGGTAAGTAAAGATAATTTAAATTGAGTATGTGGTGGCAAATTTGCAAAGGGTTTAAGAGATCATCTGTGATTTAATTTTAGCCTTAGCACGGACATATTATCTTGCTAGTGTACTATACAGTTTCTTTATAATTGTCAAGAAAATTGAAGTGAGATAAATATTTATTTTATTAGGATGTGCTGCAACCTCTATTTATATACATAGGAATTCTACAAATTATGAAATTGTTGCAACTAATCAATTAAATATTCTTACACTAGCAAACTAGAGAACTAATTATCTTCCTACCATGCTAATAACAATATCTAACCCTCCCCTTGAGTTGGAACTTATATATCATATGCTCCAAGTTTGCTACATATATATTAGACTGAAGAACCCCCAAGAGTTTTGGTGAACAAATCTACTAGTTGATTCTCATATTGAACATGTCTATTTTTGATAATATTTTGTATGATCTTTTCTCTAATGAAGTGACAATTGATCTCAATATGTTTATTTCTTTCATGAAATATGGGATTAAAGGCAATATGGATAGTTGCTTTTTTATCACACAATAATTTCATAAGTTGAGAGTGAAAAAGGCCCAATTTTTTCATCAAATTTTGTTTCCAAATGAGCTCAACGGCCATATCCTTTCAATCCTTGCTTTTCCTTTCCTTCACCATCAAGCATCATGGATATATATATGCATACGTGGGGAGCTCAGGAAGAAATTTGTGAACCCAAGAGTTGTTGAGTGAGTTGGTGAGTGAGGAGTTCTTCACCAAATTGTTTCTTCCTCTCTATTTCATTATGAAATTAGTGTTGTGAGGAGAGTGCTGGGAGCTTCGGTTTGGTGTTGGGGTCTTTTTGTTAACCTTGCTGAAGTTTTGGCATTCTCGAAGTTTATTCGAGTCGTTTTCTTTTCTGACTGAGCAACTTAAGGTACAAAACTTTGTTTTCTTGTTAAATTTGAGTTATGATGATGCATACGACAAGTTTTACCATGATACATGGCATAATATGTGCATGGTTGCATGGTGGTAAAGTTGATACACTTGATGTACTTGTATTTATGTGTTTTGAGGTTGAAGATGATGAATGGTAAATTGGTTTATGCTTAAATCTTTGATTTAACATTTACTTGATGATTTGGTTAGCTCTGTATATCGTTATGGATTGAAATTGAGTATAAATTTTGTTACAAATGGCTTGGAAATAAGAAATTTGACCATAAAATGGTGGAGGCCAAAAAGACGTTATGATATTTGTAGTTGTAGGCTGGTCGTTCTGTGTACCCCTAATTTAGGGTTGGGTGCACAATTTGGGTTTTGGCATCCCGTGTGCACGAGAAAGGAGCCTTCATATGTACGGCTTGAATGTTTGGTTCCTATGTGTACGACTTGGACCTTAGCCTCCTGTGGCATCAACCCTTGGTCTGATGCACACGACTTGTTAGTTAACCTTCCTATGCATGCGCACTCCTAAAGATCCCTTTACTTAATTTGAAATGCTTTCAATTAAACAAAAATTTTTTCAAACTACCGTTACCACGGTTTTCTAAAGTGATAGGAAAACTCTTGAATATGGATTTGGTAATGTGATGACAAGAGATGTGGTATAGCATATGTTGCTAAACTGTATGAGATGCCATATGATATGTTATAGTTGCTGTGGCTAATGATATGAGGTGACCTGTGTGCAAATGAGCTAATGATAATGATAAAGAAATATGGAAATGGATAATGAGATGTGATGTTGATTTTGTACTGATTTTGGATATAGGAGGTACTAAAATAGGAGGGTATATATACATGCTCTTGGGTTGAAAGGCCCTAAATTTGCACAGGATTTGGTTTTCGTATCAATAAATTCATAGCTCACATTACGATATTTATACTCGATTTTTTATTAGGATGTGGACTCATAAAAACGACTTTTGTTTTGTTAATTGTTACCATTGGGTTGAGACTCATAAAAGAGGAAGTCTTTTAGTTAATCCTTTCCGTTGGGATGTGGACCATAAAAGATGATAATGTTCTAGGACTGGACTCAGTGGCCACGAGACAGTCTTGTAGAGTACCTACCCTATGTGTGTCTATTTATGATGAGATGATGATAATTAGATAAACGGTTAATAAATTAATAATGAGATTTTAATCACGTAACTATTGATATGATCTGGATATGAGTTAATGATGATATGATTACTGATGCTTATCTGATGTATGCTAGTAGCATGCTAGGGCATATTAATGCATATTATACCTAGTTATGTGTTTAGTGGGCACACGTGACTCGTGCTTACCTCTCTACAAATTATGTTATAAGTGTTGAGTTTGATGCATAAATGGACCCAGGGTTGAGTTTTAGTTGATATTTTGATATTATCCAGACTATATTTTGATATAATTATTCTTTTGATCTCTGATAAGTATTTTGATATAACTATTCTTTTGATCTCCAATGAGATATTTTGTATTAGATTTATATTATTATTCAATATGGTTATAAAGGCCTGTTAAGACTATTCTATTACAATATGTGGTCGGGGCTTGACAAACCTTAGCATTACTCCAAGGTGACCCTTTATAATATTTTACTAACAATGGCTTGTTAAACCTATGTTCTTTTTATAGGTTGACGTCAATACTGAAGTTGGGGTTGTTAGGGATATCCGCTTGAAAGAACTACGGATATATACTGATTATGGCCGTTGTAGTCGTCCCTTATTTATCGTGGAGAAACAGAGGCTTCTTATAAAAAAGAAGGATATTCAAGCCTTGCAACAGAGGGTCATTGACTGAATTCTTGATATTTTCCCACTCAAGTCCCGGGGGGGGGGGGGGGGGGGGGGGGGGGGGGGGGGGGGGGGGGGGGGGGGGGGGGGGGGGGGGGGGGGGGGGGG
>JAVXUM010000030.1:4996774-5006830 GCA_035590655.1 Pouteria glomerata
GTTGGGTTTTATCCATCATAACAATCTCAATCATGCTTCGACCTGTCACATCAGCTTTCAATTATTTCTGCAAATTTTGTAAAATTTATAAATTGTTGAATTTATTTCAAGTTCACAAGAGAGTTAATTTGGCCACCTTTGTATATTTATTCTGTATTTTGTGCCACTTTCTCCAAGCATGATTATCATCTGTGCTGGCCCACCGTTGTACTCCATAATCAAGTTTTATCATCAAGGTGCTTACTTCAGTTATTGATTAAGATCTAGTGACCTTTTGGAAAAATAAATAAAGATCTAGTGATTCTTCTCTCTCTCTCTCTCTCTCTCTCTTTCCAGAGGGAACATCTGAATGGCTATTAGATGGATTTAAATTTTCACAAGAACTAGTGTAAGATGAATTGTGTAGACTATGCAATGCTCTGACATATCACTGGATTTATATGCAGGTTGCCGCCAAGGTCATTGGAGAAGTCCACACTCTGATTATTTTTCCCATTGTACCATATACACTCTGGGAACCTTTTATATGATATGGTCTTCTGCTGGATTCCACATTTTTAGCTCTGGTCAAGTTGTACAGAACAACTGCGAGTCAAACTGCTGTGCTTATGACCTTGGGTCTAACAGGGTGAACTGTGATCGCTGTTGTGGCTATAGCACCCATTACACTCCTCATATAGGGTTTGCTATTGTATTCCACCTCTTTGGGTGCTATTGGGCGACACAATTCTTTAAAGCATGCTCTTCTACTGTCATTGCAGGATCGGTAGCTTCTTATTATTGGGCCCGTGGTGAACCACTTGTAAGCTTCTACATGTGTCTGAACACTGTCTAAAATTGATTTCATTTTGGAGAATACTTAAAATGGATCAGTCAATCAGTAAAATGGATCACTCAATCAGTCTTTGTAAACTGATTCTTGCATTCTAACTTACAAAATCAGACAAATTATGACAAAATTGGACTTATCAAGCTCTGGGTTAAAAAATAAAAATAAAAAAATCACTCAAAAATCATTCTATATAAATAACCCTTCTGGCTGAAGATTTCAATATTGCATGCAGCAAGAAATTTCATTTCTTCCAGTCTTCTCATCAATGAAGCGGCTTGTAAGGTACAGCATGGGATCCATGGCTATTGGCTCTCTGATTGTTTCACCAGTTGAGTCGTCACGCTGGATACTCAAGTCAATTCACAGGAAATTAAAAGTTGCCAGTGCCAGACCTGAAAATTGGTTTGGAAACGTAGCATTTCAATTGTCTCAGTGCAGTCTTACATGTATTGAGTGGACCATCAACTCTGTTAACCGCAATGCTTATGTACTGGTAATTTTGTTTGTCCTAGCAGTAATTTTCTTTCTAGAAACCTAGGTTGCAGTATTTCATTATGAGTTTGAAAGTGGATCTTAGATTTGCAATCAAAATTTAATCCTATCAAACCTGGGTATTTTCTAATAAAATTAGATTTTAACTCAAATACATGTGTCAGCTAATATCTTAAATTTATTTAAGTGCTTTTGATGATTTCCCTTAATTTCTTCTTGTGTGTTTCTTACAGATTGCTATAACCGGTAAAAGTTTCTTTACTTCTTCTGTAATTGCAACAGAGTTAATTAGAAATAACATTCTCCGGATAGGGAAGGTGAATGTGATTGGAGATGTAATTCTCTTCCTTGGGAAAATGTGTGTGAGCCTTTCAAGTGCCTTATTTGCATTCCTCATGTTGGATACTCACAGATACAAATCTGCCCACAACAAGGTCTCCTCGCCTTTGTTTCCAGTGCTAGTAAGTTTTCTGCGGTTCAATTATTTGAATTACAATATTCGTATATGGTTTAGTGCAATGACTATGAGATTATATATACAGGCATATCATATAATATTGGATAGGATAATATACATGGTTAGAAATATTGTTCTTGCTACTGATTTTCCCTTTCTTGAAAACCATGATGTATGAGTATGAAGTCCTTTTTTTGCCAACATTCTATTAACTAGAGGGTTGTCATGCTCATCTACATTGGTGCTCACATATACTTCGTGATCAAAACTCCTTGGCGAAAAGACTGAAATGGTTTTAATCATGGAGAAAGTTTGTGGGAGAGGAACTTGGTGACTGAAAAGGAGTTAAGAGGCAATATCTGTGCAGAAAATTAGTTGCAAAACATCTAAAAATGTCAATCATTCCCTCTACTTGCTTTGACAGAAAAATGTCTGGCAAGCTGTGACTTACTAATTTCCCAAGGACATTTTTTGGGAGAAAGAAACGATGAACTTCAGAAAGAGGGTTAAACCTATTAGAGTTGTAGCTCGTACTTGTTAAGGTTAGGCTCTAATAAAATGGCAGATGTCTGAGCAAAGCGAGTGGAGCACAATGGGAAGAGCGGACATGCAAATTTGGTCTAAAACAACCACCAAAATTATCTTTTAAATGGCTTTAGATTTTTTCCTTTTTTGAAAAAATTAAGCTTATCAAGCGTGATTTCGGGAAATGAAACCAAAAGCAAACATGGGATTTTTGAAATATGTGGGTTTCGTTTTATGAATTCACTAGTTTATGATAGTGTAAACTTTTATGTATCTTAATATTGGGCATGGCCTCAGCGCAATTATTGTAATTCGCTGAGGTGATTATGGTTTAATTAAACAAGGACCTAAGAGCTTGCAGTTCAAGATTTCATGACTATAAAATTCAAATCCAACACGATGATCCAACGCACTACTTTGATTTATTTTATTATTGTTGTTATTATTATTGTTTTAGATATATATTTATATATATACATATATATATTCCATTTTTTGCAAATAAGTTAACAGAAATAAATACTTGGTTGGTAATGCCTGCTTGTACGCATGCAGGTATGCTGGGCTCTTAGTTATGTTGTTGCAACCCTCTTCTTTGCAGTGGTGGAGATGTCTATTGACACCATAATACTTTCCTTCTGCCAAGATTCAGAAGAGCATCAAGGCACTGCCCACCATGCCCCTCCCCTTCTTATTGAAACTCTTAACAATCAAAATGAGACGCAGGGACTCACCCATTGACCCTGACAACACATACATATATATATATATATCCACGAGATTTAACCAAATTGTCGTTTCTACAGCTCGAAAACATATTAAGGCTTCCCATGTGGTTTATTTTCCAACCCTGGCTTCCTGGTTTTTGGTCTTTAATTTTCTTCCTTCTCTTTCTTATTTTTATTTTTTTTTTCTCCCCTTTGATCTTCTTCCATGTATATAACGATACTTGTGTAATAACCATACTCCAAGCAGTAAATTTTTTTGCTTTACTTTGATATTCATGGCATGCCTTAATAGGGCAAATTGCTCAATTTTGCTGCGAGTTTTTATGTTTGTTTCCTCTTAAGAAACTTGTTCCTGGCCCAGATTATTACTCAATTCTCTATTGAATCAGATTTTGCTATATGCTTAGAACAACTGTAGTTGAGTGCAGAACAGAGGCTTTTCCCAGTGGATTTTACTAAGTATTTGGAATGCAATTAACCTTAGCCTATTGGCGTAATGGAGTTATTAAACGAATCAAACAACTCCCATTCATTATTCGACTCATTGAAAGTTCATTTGAAGCTCATTTATTACGAAATCAAGTCAGATTTAAATACCATTTATAAAAATTTAAAACTGTATAAAATAACTACATTACACAATTAAAGTTTTGACTAAAAAAATTTAACGAACCAAAACTGAACAGCTCAATAAAGCTTTTAAACCAAAGCTTGACTAACTTACGACGTGTTCGGTTGCAATTCTTAGGGGAGAGAGAAAGAGAGAGAGAGAGAGATTTACTCAGTGGATCCACAAGCAACAGCAGAATAGGCACAATGAGAAGAAATAAGAAATTTAAATCTAAATTCTAATGCCGTTCAGATTCACGCCTAATGTTTTTGAAAAATCATCTGCCAATCACTGAAACCCAGTGCTTGATACCACAAAAGAAGGAAGAAAAAAAAATCAGGAGGAGAGAAGACAATGTCTCAAGACAGGAACCCATTCAATCCAAACACACCATAGACCAAGAATCCAAACAACAAAACTCTCCATTATCAAAGTCGCAGTTTATCATGTTCCAATCGAACAAAAAAAAGAAGGGGGGGGGGGGGGTTTGAAGATACTCCCACTTTTACGTTCAACAAAGATAAATGAGATTTGAATCATCAATCAATGATCAAATGCTTAATTGGAATGCAAACTATGAAAAATCAACAATCAATGTTCAACAAGCTTCTATTTCAACTATTGTAATCTTCCCTTGTTGTTTCCCCTTCATTCGTTGACTCAACATACCAAGCATTTCTGAGAAAAGATACTCGCCCTGCTAAGCCCTCATGACCCAACCCTTTCAGTACAACTTGGAATTGTTCAAGCAAATTCTGCCAAAAATTACATAAAGTTGGGATGAGTAAGTTCCTTATACTTCCAGAGATATATAAAGTTAGCCCAGTAGAATTTTAACTAAAGATCAGTTTACCATCATTTTCTAGCAAAACTCAAGCGTTTTGGATTGATTTCGTTCAAGTGGATCAATATAGTTCCAGGGCTTCCACCTTCAATCCATTTAATGGACTCCCTCTCCAACAGCTCTGTAATCTGTCCACATAAAATCTCCCAAAGTAAAACAAAAATGCTACTAACTCTACCCGTATATCCAAAAATTGAGTATTTTAGTTCATTAATGTCAAGAAAGCAATTAGACGCATGAAGGAGAATGAGCCAAATAGACTGCTGCGCTACTGCCAAACTTTGACCAATTGTATATATCTTAAGACTCAATACGATTTGCATTGTTCAGCAGCACAAGACGAAAACGGGTTAAGAAAAGGACTTCCACTACACTCGTATGCTGGCAAAATTCCAGATTATGAAAGCACTCATCTAGCCCAAATTAGGCCCCCACAACAATTCGTTTCACAAATCTACTTTTGCTTTATTTTTATTTATTATTATTTTTTTTCTAACAAAGGTTGCTTTCCTTTATTTAGAAGAGAATTTCAACAGTGTTCAGGACTCTGGCAATTCAAGGCTTGCGGTAAGAGAAGGTAAGTTACATGGCATTATCAACCCCATGCCAACTTTATTAAACCCATGTATTCTCAACCTGACCTGGATCTTAACAGCCTGCCGTGAACCCACACAAAGATTTATCCAATCAAATCCATTAGGAGTACCCAACACAGATGTTTAATCAAGGGCTACTTTTGTGCCTGTGCTTACTGAAAAGAGTAAACACCGCTGGGCTAGATCAAAACCCAAAACCCGCCTAGAACTTCAATCAGTATTGGAAAAATATTTTCCCGGTTAATTACCCCCAAATTGGAGTTGAGCCAATCAAACCGTATTACTTCTAACTAGATCAACTGCTAGAAAACAAAGTCATATTTTTCAGGTCCTCATTAATTCAATGGAATTCCAAGCAAAAGGAAAATCGAAAAGCCATTAAAAATGAAATTGACCTTCAACATCAATAGAAGATTTAGACTCTGGTTGAATTTTTAAGGGTTCCATTTGGATCTACCCTGGATATTGCCTTGATGATGGATAAGTCAGCGCATAGTAATTTGAACAAGAATACTTTTTGACCAAAGCTCAATCACATAACCAGTCTTACCCGTTGTTGCTTACGAGCTCCTTTTGAAATGTCTTCATCATTGGTCCACACAATAACCTTGAGAAATTTTATAGCTGGAAAGAAAGATGATACAGATTCAAGTCCCTGTTAAGTTAATTCATCAAAAAAAAAAAAAAAAATGCTAAAAACAAATTAAAAACTTGGGAGAGCAATGTCTTACATGAGATGCCAGAAAGAGAGGAGAGGTGACACTTCAAAAGACGACGTGCTTCCTTAGGACCATGGTCATGCAGGTCAAGGGACACCACATCTTCAGTCTCCTCATTTCTGCAAATAAACATTGGACTCATAATCCAAGTAAAAACAAAGTTGGGTACATGTCAACCAAATAAAAATAAAAATAAATAAATAAAAGAAAATAAGCCAAAAAGGGCTAACCTATCATCAAAACTTATTCGAACAGATTCTTCATCTGCTTCAAGAGCTTTTCCGTGAAAAAACTGTCCCTAGTCATACCAATGTTGATCACAATAATACCCATTAGATTCTTCCAGCAAGGAAAGTGTTCTAAAATTGAGTTCCAGACCATTTCAGATGTAACCACAAATTAGAGTTCAGATATCATCTCTCTGCCTGGTACTGCTACCGCAGCTAACAATACGATCACTAACAGAAAATTCATATGTTCTAGGTACTCTTCCACCAATAGGATACAATTTGTACCAGATGCCAACAAAAGGCACACTTTGGAACTACCGCGACTCTTTTTATTTGATTCAATATTGACCAGCTTGGGAAAAAAAAAAAAAAAAAACAAATACTATTCTACCAATATTGAAAGAATTTGAGCAATTTCGAAATGTAAACCATCATTAATGCAGCATTCTTTTTTCTCTCTATCCTGATCAGTGGGTTTAATTAACAAAAGCCAAATTCAGAAAACTCCAGTCAATCAGTTTGAATAAGTAGTAGCTAAAGGTGACAAGAGTGATCACAAGGAAACTAATAAGTCAATTGGATTCAAAAACTCACATGACGGTTGGCACTTGGTAATGATCTAAGAAACCACACAACCGGAAAAATTAGAATAGATAACATACCTCTTCAAAAAGTTTGTCAGCCCGGACATGATCTCCCTTAGCAAATGCTTCAACAGCCTGCCAAATAAAATTTGATGAAACAAGAAAATGAAATCTTTTAGTGTCTTCACTTCAAAGGCAGTTACTGTACCACTTCAGAACATACAAAATGCCATTAGAACATAATGAAGCAGAATATTGCCATGAAGACCCTTAAATAGGTGACTTACAGCTTTGTAATATTCCTTCATTGTAGCTCGATACTCCTTTACAGCTCTACGAAGCATATCATATCTATCCTCTTCATCTACATTTTTGGGACCAGACGAGAGAAATCAGAAAGGAAGGAAATAGGAAGACAAAAGTTCAGGAGAAAGAGGCGAGGTTTTGTTGCCTTTCCCTTTTCCCCTTAGTTCTTGATAAAAAACACAAATAATTTCCCATATGCTCAATGGCCATAGTTATCCGTAGATTGAGGTCACAAACAATCTTATGTCATTTTCCAGTAAATCTAAACTTGGTCCTCATGAATATCATATTTCCCGCTACAAACTGGTTCCATTATGAACAAGTTATCCCTAACAAAAACAGTCCAACAAAAAACAATGTAAGCAAGAGACAACCAAGTGTGTTTCAAGGTCAAAGAACCTTCTATCCCCAAGATGAGTGACAATGGATTATATTTCACGTGATATAAGCAATGACCAAGCAGAATCAAGTTTCAGGGCTACATTTGAAGAATGGTTTATAAACAACATCTGCAAGGCAATTATTCCTAGGATACAAGAATCCAACGTTGAATTTTCTTCTGCAAACTACTTCCACCTCAAAACCCAGCCTCCATATTCAAGTTTGTGCATGACAAATAATAACGCTCTGTGGACAGATGGCCATGACTTGGATGGTACCGCTATTGACTATGGGGCAAAAGATTACTAGAAGCTAGTGAGGTGAAAACAAGGATAGCCTAGGGTTGGGGGGGTGGTAGAGAGGGAGCACTAGACGGGAGAGTTTTAGTAAGAGGGGGTAAAGGTATGCATAAGGTTGATAAAAGTTGCTATCTATAAGAAAGATCATGCTATGGAGGCCAACACCCCTCACCTTTCAAGGACAGAGATCCTAGGCCATGTAGCTGATGCGGCATGATCTGATCTACCAGTGGTTGATTACTCTTTTGACCAAACAGTGGTGTCATCTTTTGAATTCCTAGGTACTACTGTGCTATGTAGATCACTTAGGATGTTACAGATGGACACCCATTCATTAAATATTGCAATGCAGTAAATCTCTTTCTCAGAGACCGCTGAGGGCTTGAACAAGGCGAGTTGGACAAGATGCCAAATGCCCAAGAGCTCCTACTTCCAGTCATCAATCCGTAAGTCCTTAGTGACCCCATGCCAAGGAGGAAGCCACGGGTCCCTGAGGTGCTCATGGGAAGAGAATAACAACATGTTGATCCATCATCCATGAGCCTTATTCCAAGGTCAGACCAAAGGATATAGGGGCCTAAAGCCAGAGAAATTATGGCAAAAATCATTATTTAAATACTACTTTTGCTTTTTGAGAAACAAAATTATTTATTATATCTTGTACTCAAGTCATTAATTTACCCATTCCAATTGTTAATTGAAGGTTTGTACAAGGGTGATGAATTTTTTTTTGGTAATTACAAGTGTAATTAATTGGAATATAATAGAACCAAATACTGTTGTTTGAGATTTAAAAATAAACTACTAAAAAAAAAATTGATTTGATTTGTCCATTGCGTGTGAAAAAACATGTTAAGATTTATCCCACATCAGTAAAATCAACTCTCTCAAACTTGTGTAAGATCGTAATGGGTCTCTCCACTCCTAGACAATTGGTTGAGTTGGATGTTTTAACATATATAATTAGAGAGATTTCAATTAACACTTCTAAGCATGTCTATGTATTTTTATATTTTATGCTACTTGCATAATATTTTTGAAAGGTTCTCTTTAGTTTCTAGTTGGTAAACTAAAAGAGCATTGACTGAAAGGCCTAACAACCCTAATGAGTCGTCACTACTTACTATTTACACACATACAATATACACATATAATAAATATTGCTTAAGGAACCTAGACTAGGTACATATTCCCTAGATACATAAACACTAGATACACTAGGTACATGAATATACATTAAGATACATTAATATTCATTCTTAAGTTGGAGCATATATGTCATATGTTCTAATCTTGTTACAAATAAACCTTACTCTAGATCTCCCAAGAGCTTTGATAAACAAATCAACAAGTTGATCTTTAGACTTCACATGACTAGTCTTGATCACATTTTGTAGAATCTTCTCCTTGACAAAATAACGGTTGATCTTAATATGTTTAGTCCTCTGATGGAATAGGGGATTAAAGGCAATATGAATTGTAACCTGATTATCACATAGCAACTCCAGGGCTGTGAGAAACAAACTCCCAATTCTTTTAACATCAAGATGTGTGTGGCATGACTCTATACTCTAACTCAGCACTTAACCGTGCTATTACAATCTGCTTTTTACTCTTTTAAGATACTGGATATCATCTAACAAAGATATAATACCCAGTTGTAGAATGTTTATTTGATGGTGACCCAACCCAATTTGCATCAGTGCACCTATTAGAATATATTGATTGATATGAATAGGATTGATTGATATGATTTCCTTCTGAATGCTAGAGATAAGGTCATGAGATAATTGAGTCCCAAAAGTAGATAAGAAGGAAATTGACTAAAAAAAGTAACATCAGCACTTACAAAATACCGACGAGATGCCAAATGATAACAACAGTATCCTTTTTGTGTACGAGGATAGCCCAAGAAAACACATTTTTGAGAACGAGGAGATAACTTATCTAAACTTAGATCAAGAACATGAACAAATGCCACACAACCAAAGACACGAGTAGTAAGGGGAAAAGGATTACCATCTGGATATAAGATAGAGAAGGAAGATTTGTTACCCAAGACAGTGGTTGGCATACGATTGATGAGAGAACATGCAGTGAGAATAGCATCATCCCAAAACAGTTTGGGCACCTGCATATTAAACATCATAGTACGAACAACATCAAGTAAATGATGGTGTTTACGTTCAGCAACATCATTTTGCTGTGAGGTATGGATACAAGAGGTCTAGTGAATAATACCCCGATCAGCACAAAAAGAGTCCATAACAGATTGCAAGTATTCAAGAACATTATCAGAGCGAAAAATTTTTATGCGTCTCCCAAATTGGGTAGAAATCTCATTATAAAAGTGAGTTACAATAAAAGGCAATTCTGATCTTTTTTTCATAAAAAATAACCAAGTCATGCGAGAGTGATCATCAACAAAAATAACGAAATACTGATAACCATTG
>JAVXUM010000030.1:5006930-5034562 GCA_035590655.1 Pouteria glomerata
TGCTCTTTATTTATTTATTTATTTTTGGTCTGTGTTTAGCATTCTAATGACTATGAGGCGATACTCAAAGCGGCTGAGGTAGGCAATGTCAAGGTCAAACAATTGGCTGCGCAGCTTGTTCCTAAGTTTTTCAAGTACTTCCCATCCTTGTCGGAGACAGCTCTCATTCGCCTTTATGATTTTTGCGGGGAGGAGGAGCTTGGGGTATGTACCTATCTTTGTCACTTTTTGTACCTACATGGTCTACTTTTTACATTAATTTTATATGACCTTTTTATACAAGCTCTATTTTTTACGTCGAATGTGTACCCAGTTGAGTGATTGTGCGAGGCAGTATGTGTTCGTCACAATCATTGATTTTGTTCTTTTGGTATTTCTTGGAAAAAAATGCGAACAGAATTATAAACATTCTAACTAAATTCATCCTTTGATCGCTGAAGGTGCGGGTGCAAATATTTCGTGCACTTCCTCTGTTCTGCAAGGATAATCCAGAACATCTGGGTAAAATTGTCGATATTTTGGTGCAGCTCCTCCCGGCAGCTGGTAATAGATGCTTTGAGGTTCATGTTGTGTTTTTTTGAACTTATTTAATTAGTTGTTATCGAATTCTAATTGCCCTTGATAATTCTAGGAGAAAATGTCGAGCGTGATGCAATCCATAAAGCCCTAATGTCTTTATTGCGGCAAGACATACAGAGTGAGTTTTGTCTTTTGATGGCTAGCAAATTTAATTATTTAACATTCTGATCCTACTTATTTCTAATTCTTGTAATCTCATAAAGTTACATTGTACATTGACCTAACGTTTATTATTTTTGTTACTTTTCTTATTCTCATAAAATTATTACTGCCTAGTTTTAATAATGGATAGATTTATAATTTGAAAGCATTGTAAGGAGTTTCAACCCACATGGATGGTTGGATGCATGTTAATGGCCGGATGTTTTTGTTGTATTCTCTGTAGAAGGAATCTTTAGGATCAAGAAGTAGAATGGTATTTGGACCTTCTTTAACTGGTCTACTTGGTCAGGGAAGCTGGAGATTTCCAGGAGGGGGCTAGGTGCACACTAGCTAGTAATGGAGCCATTCTATGTTCATCGTTTAGGAAGATGATGAGAATCGTAGTAACCGTTTCCAATTTAAATATTCTAGGTGGGGACGAAATTTGAATTGGATAGGTTAAGTTTGGAGAGGAGGATTTTGGGGTTTGATTTATTTGTTTCCTTAAAACTTGAGATTTGATTTTTGATTGATTTTTTTATTTATGGATATTACTTCATTTAGTCTTTAGCCCTAGCCTAGATAAAAGGCGGGGATTGTAAGGGGTTTTTCAGCTGAGAGGAATATTATTGAATTACTTTTAGTTTCTGCGTTATTATTTATTTATTGTTACTGTGTTCTTGGTTCCGCTTCGCTACATCGAGTGGTATTAGAGCGAGTCCCTGGTAAAAAAAAAAGAAAAAAACCCTAGCCCCGCAATGTTTCATCTTCGCAGAGGAACTTTGTCAATCGCAAACCACTTCCAATAACTATTCTTTCCCTTGTCGATCATCAACAAAAATCAGTCTTTTCCCCTGTCGATCACCAACGAAAAACCAGTCCCGATCGTAGCCGTAGCCGCAGCCGCAGCCGCAGCCGCACGCATACGCGTCTTATGCATTCTAAAAACCTTCGTATACACGTTCGTGCATTTTCAGCGGTACCCACCTCTGGCGACCCACACCACCGGCATCGCCGCTCTCCGGCGACCTTGCTGGCGACTTCAGAATTTTTCGGTGAAGCTCCGGCGAAGGTCCAACAACTTCTAGGATACTCCAGTACACTCCAAAACATTTTTTGGGATACTAGGGACATTTTTTAGGCTCGACCAGTGCTCGGGCGACTTTTCCAGCGACTTTCTGGCGAACTTTCCAATGAAATTTCAGTGATCCCATAACGCTCCGAACTGTGTTTCGTAAGAGTATGTATTATCTATTTGAAGTTGTGTTTAAATATTCTAATTAGTTTGGAAAAATATTAAATTTGCATTTTGGGCTCTTTTTGACCTACATTGAATTTCTTTCTTGTGAGATTATAGAGAGCCACAATCTCCAGTTCACTATATCCTTACTATCATAAATTTGAACACAATCACACTCATCGTTTTTATTACTTGCATATTTGTGACCTTTACGTTGGCCTAGTATAATACTTAATTACTTGTATCAATTTGAGTTAATATCAGCATAGATTTTCCATCTCAACATCCCTTAAAAAAAAAAAAAGAGTAGCCTTTAATTCCATTTCCTTACCTTTTCATACCGCACCTCATATTTGTTCGTCAAACCTTTTTTTCTCATGGATCAAAAAGTTTCTACCCTAGAACAAAACATGAACACACTCTAGGATTCAATGAACCAACTTTGTGAGGACTTTGATAGATTAGCCAGAACTTTAGGCAAATGATAGGTAGATGATCAGAGGTGTGACGTTCCTATTCCTCCCAGGCAGACATTAAACCCTTCTCACAGTTCTACCGGTTCTGTTGGATTTTATCTAGGTGGTCACGGCCAAACGCAGTTTTCTCGAAGTCTTCAGGGGAGAGACATTGAGGATGATGCAAATTCTGTTTTAGGTTGTGGTAATAGATTCCCTTACATCGATCGTGTCATGGATCATAGGCCACATGGGGATAACTATGGGGTTAGACCCCCAATGCAATATCCTATAAACCATCATGATGAGTTTAATAATATAATCAGGGTTGTTAAAGTTGAAACTCCCTCCTTTGATGGACAATTGGACCCCGATGTCTTTTCTGACTGGCTTCTTGAGATTGAGGATTACTTTAGGTGGTATCGTATGTCTGACTTGCATCAAGTTATGTTTGCCCAAATGAAGTTAATTGGTTCCACCAAGCGGTATTGATAGCGTGTTCAGAATGAGAGAGAGAGATTTGGAGCCCCACCTATTAATCGTTAGATTGACATGAAAGTTAAATTGCAAGAGAAGTATCTTCCTGCCTACTATAAGGACTAACTGAATGGTCAATTAATGAACTTAAGGCAAGCGCCTCTTAGTGTGACCGAGTGTATGTCTAATTTTGAAACTCTTTTTATGAGATGTGACATTAGAGAGAAGTCTTGGCAAACGGTGGGTAGATTTATTAATGGGTTACGTCCTGAAATAAAAAAAGAGGTTAGTTTGTTTTCTCTTGAATCCTTTGAAGAGGCTTTCCATAAGGCTTTATCAATTGAAAAATTGTATAAACTTTCCACTCCTAGACAAATTACCACTCAAACCCAACAATCTAAGTCATTCTCTTCTCTGAAACCAAGTGGACGTTTACAAACAAGTATAGTTACTTCACGGCGAAGTAACAGTCCTAATTCTGGAATTCATGATAAACAAGGTATTGATCCTACTTTTTCTGGGTTTCGCCCTGGTACTTCAAATATTTAATGTCATAACTGTCATAAGAGAGGACACATTGCTGCATAGTGCCCACAACGAGCACTTATGATCAATCAGAATCTAGATCAGTCACTTGAATCTAATGAGTTTGAGCAAGTAGATGGGTTTTATCCTGAGGATGGGTGTGAAGAACATGAGGCTGAGGATGATTCCCATCTTGTTGTCATGCGGTGCATCTTATCTACCCCTATGAAGGAGGAAGATTGGAAGCGCACTAGCATATTTCAAACTTTCCTTAAATGTGGGACTAAGGTTTGTAAGATTGTTATAGATGGAGGAAGTACCATGAATGTAGTATCCACTCGTGCACTTAATAGGATTGGACTTAAGCCAGAGCCAGAGCCACATCCAAATCCCTTTCGAGTAGCTTGGGTAGACACTATGAGTCTTTCTGTCACCCATAGATGTTTAATCCCTCTCCAGATGGGAAGTTACTCTGATAAAGTGTGGTGTGATGTTCTTCCTATAGATGTCGCGCATGTGTTACTTGGTCGTTCATGGCTCTATGATATGGACGTAACACATCATGGACGATCTAATACTTACACTTTTCAACATCAAGGTAAGACCATCCAATTGAACTTTGTTAAACCACGGGAACACGAATTTGGGTCTCCACATAAGTCGAGTTCTCAAGGTAAACCCGTTTCTCTTTCCCCTACTCCAAAGCAAAACACCATCCATTTGCTAAATCGAAAAGAATTTGAGAAAGTTGGGACCATGTGGATTTGTTTTAGCTCTGGTGGTTGAGAATGTTTTCTATGTCCAACCTACAAATTCCATAGTTCTTGACCGTGAACTTGTTTAGTTACTTGAGCAGTTTAAGGATGTGACACCTACAGGCCTTCTCGAGGGGTTTCCTCCTATGCGGGACATTCAACATGCCATAGACTTCATACCTGGATCCCAATTGCCTAATTTACCTCATTATAGAATGAATCTTAGTGAGCGTACTGAGTTGCAAAGGCAAGTAGGAGAACTTTTACAACGGAGTGTTATTCGGGAGAGTCTTAGTCCTTGAGCTGTGCCAGCTCTATTAACTCCTAAGAAAGATGGGTCATAGAGAATGTGCATTGATAGTAGAGCCATTAATAAGATCACTGTCAAGTATAGGTTTCCATTCCTCGCCTTGAGGATATATTAGACCTTTTAGCTGGTTTACTTTGGTTTTCCAAGATAAATCTTCGTAGTGGCTACTATCAGATTTGTATTAGATCAGGTGATGAGTGGAAAACTGCTTTTAAGACTCCCGATGGCTTGTATGAATGGTTAGTAATGCCGTTTGGATTGTCCAATGCTCCTAGTACCTTTATGAGGGTCATGACTCAGGTTCTTCGTCCTTTCTTGGGAAAATTTTTGGTGGTATACTTTGATGACATATTTATCTAGTAAGACCAAGAAAGAATACTTAGATCACCTTAGACAAGTCTTTGAGGTTTTGCGGACTGCACAACTTTATGCCAATCTCAACAAATGTTCGTTCATGCAGTCTCAGGTGTCTTTCCTTGGGTTCATTGTCTCTGATCAAGGGATAGCACTAGACCCTGAGAAAGTTAGGGCTATCCTTGAGTGGCTTAAACCTAATACCGTTTCAGAGGTTCGTAGTTTTCATGGACTCGCCACATTTTATCGGAGATTTATTAAGGGTTTTGGGTCTATTATGGCTCCCATCACTGACTGCATAAAAAAGAGGAGTTTCTAGTGGACTGCAACTGCCACTAAGGCATTTAAGGAAATTAAGAAAAGGATGGTAGGGGCCCTTATTTTGAGGCATCTTGACTTTTCTAAAGTCTTTGAGGTTGCTTGTGATGCTTTTGGGGTAGGTATAGGAGGTGTCTTGAGGCAAGAGGGTCGACCGATAGCATATTTCAGTGAAAAGCTTAATGAATCTAAGAAATGATAGTCGACGTATGATAAAGAGCTGTTTGCTGTTGTCCGTGTCTTATGGCATTAGCGGTACTACCTGTTACCACAAGAATTTGTTTTATACTCTGACCACCAGGCCTTAAAATACCTTCATTTCCAAAAGAAATTGAGTAATAAGCATGCTTCATGGGTAGAGTTTTTTGAAGAATATACATTTGTTCTCAATCACCGCGCAGGTGTAGAGAATAAGGTTGCTGATGCATTGAGTGGGGTTTCTCTCACTTTGCAATCTATGAGTGTTAGTGTCATAGGTTTTGATAGGCTCAAAGATAAATACCCGACTTGTCTCGATTTTGGCCTCATCTTTCAAGATATCCAGGCTGGTAATCGTCGTGAACTTGTTGATTTTATTATTCGAGATCGTTATTTGTTTCGTGGGTCCAAAATGTGGGGATTAGCTAGCCATTTTGGTAGGGATAAGACTATCGCTTTACTCGAAAATAGATTTTATTGGCCATCCTTAAAGAAAGATATTGCTAGAATTGTTTCTTAGTGTTGTACCTATTAGGCTGTTAAAGCTAAAAAGCAGAATTCTGGAACGCATACACCCTTACCTATTCCACATGCACCATGGCACGATGCTAGTATAGACTTTGTTCTTGGTTTACCTAGGACTGCTAGAGGTCATGATTTTGTTCTGGTAGTAGTCGATTGATTTTCTAAAATGGCCCATTTCATTCCTTGCACCAAAACAGCTGATGCTTCTCACGTGGCTAAATTATTCTTTATAGAGGTTGTCAAACTGCATGGACCACCCACTTCCATAGTGTCAGATAGGGATGTTAAGTCTGTGAATTATTTTTGGGAGACTCTGTGGAAGCTTTTTGGTACTCATTTGAAATTTTTATCTGCATTTCATTCCCAGACTGAGGTGACTAATCGAAGTTTAGGTGACATGCTTAGGTCTCTAGTTGGCGAACGTCAGGGAACTTGGGATTTGTTACTTTGTACCGTTGAATTTGCCTATAATACCCTCTATTAATCGTTCTACTGGTAAGAGTCCTTTTGAGTGTATTCATGGTGTTACCTCTCGCCAGCCTATTGACTTTATTCCCTTACTCTCTGATAGTAGATCTTCTCAATAAGCTGAATCTTTTGCCCAGCACATTCGTGATATCTATGCTGATGTTAGACGTAAAATTGCGACTAGTAATTTCAATTATAAGCTAACTGCTGATGTACATCGTCGCAATGTTGCATTTAATGAGGGGACCATGTTACAGTTCGTGTTCGCCCAGAGCGTTATCCTAAACATTCTTTTAAGAAATTGCATGCACATGCCATTGGACCTTTTCGTATTCGTAACAAATTGGGCCCTAATGTTTATTTAATTGATTTACCTGCTGATGTGAGTATTAGTCCAGTTTTTAATGTCGAGGATTTGTTACCTTACCGAGGCACATTCCAGCCTCCCATTTTTCCTACTAGTACTTCTGTAGGTCATTCCGTTGGCTCCTTTGTTCCTTCATTGGTCCTAACCATGCCACGTCTTCAGCAGCCGGATGTAGAGTAGATCGTTGATATGCTTGATTTTGAGACCATCATTTCTCCTCAGGGCTTAGCGTTTTCTTGTCCGGTGGAAGCATAGACCAGACTCCGATGCTACTTGGATTACCGAGGAGGACTTTCGCCGCATTAATCCTGAGCTCTTAGTGCATTATCTTCAGCACTCTGTGAAGCAGAGTTCTTTTCAGCTTGGAGGGAATGATGGGAATCGTAATAACCATTTCCAATTCAAATATTCTAGACGGGGACGAAATTTGAATTGGATAGGTTAAGTTTGGAGAGGAGGATTTTAGAGTTTGATTTATTTGTTTTTCTTAAAACTCGAGATTTGATTTTGGGGTTTGATTTATTTGCTTTCTTAAAACTCGAGACTTGATTTTTGATTGATTTTTTATTTATGGATATTACTTCATTTAGTCTTTAGCCCTAGCCTATATAAAAAGCGGGGATTGTAAGGGGTTTTTCAGCTGAGAGGAATATTATTGGATTACTTTTAGTTTCTGCGTTATTATTTCTTTATTGTTACTGTGTTCTTGGTTCTGCTGTGCTAGGTCAGAAGACCAAAGTAACAGTTCCCTTGGTGAAGATTATGTGTTATGTTGTGCATTTGAAGGGGTTTCCTGCAATCCATGATAAAGTTCTTATAGCCCAATTAGGAGGCATTGTTTGCGTGTACTTGCATTCCTTGTGCCTTGTATTTTTCTCAAGTAAGCAGTGGTTGTGTATTAATGGGGTTTGAATTTGGTGTGTGCCAAATTGTGGAATATTTAATGTGTTGGTTGGTTCTACACACCTATTTGGATGATTTTTGCGGAGAGGGAATGGTAGGACCTTCAAGGGCATTGAGTTTTCCTTGTATGGAGTTAAAAAGAATTTTTCAAGTTTATTTTATATAATTGGTTCTCAAGTGGGGTTAGGCTTGGGAGTTATTTCCTTTGTGCTTATTTTGGCTGCGTTTGGCTAACTACAAAATAAAATAAAATCTTACAAATTTCTACAAATACGAATTACGAGACTATAAAATATTATCTTTTTATTCATAACATAAAAAACGAAATACTAACTTTTAAATTTTATATAATTTTATACTCACTACACAAAATTCGAAACATTAACTTTTTATTTTATACAATTCCAAACACACCCTTTGAATAATTTTGCAAAGAGACGAATGGGAGGAATTTCAAGGTTGTTCTAGAATAGAAAGTATCTTCATGTCTATTTTAGACAGTTGGTTCTCAAGTTGGGTTGGGCCAATTTTGGATTTTGTAGAGAATATTTAGCTATACGGCATGTCTAGGTTCTATTGATATCCTCTTTGTTTTTGTAGGGATCTTTTTGTGTGTGGGTTGCATTGACTTGACGCATTGTTAACTTATAAAAAATTAAAAGTAAAGTTTGATGGCCACACATTTTGATTACATCAATAGTTTATACTTTTTGGTGGAATGACTTCATTGCCAGGACAAAATTTGCTTTGAGTTTTGTATTGAATCCATCATAGCTGGGCTATTAACATTGCTAATTTGTAGTGTTTTTTTAATTTAATTTTATGATAATTGAATCGTACAGTTAAAAAGAAATTGAAAGGAGATGATGAAAATCATTGAAAAATAAAGCCACGCTAGAATATCAAAATGTGTGAATTCCACAACTTTTGACGTTACAAAGTAGCTTAAAATAATTGCTACCATCATGTTTGACTTGTTAGTTATAGATATTTCATTTTTATTACACCTAAAAAAGTAAACCGGGCTCCAGCTGAGTCAAATTTCAACTAGCCCAGACCCCCTTGGGTTAGTCTTGGGTATGCCTAGTTTTTCTAATTCTAGGCCGATTGCTAATGTGTCTGTGGGACCTTCTTTGTCGTCTTCTTCCTTTCTTTCTTAATATTTTTTGGAGGGAGAAGATGATCCAGTTTTGGTTGGGAAAGAGCCAATATAGACTAGGATCATAGGAGGGGAGAAGGATCAATGTAAACTAATTGTAAGGAGATAGGGATAATAAGGATTAAGTCTCCAGGGACAGAAATTGATGTGGAGCCAATGGAGTGTTGCCCAGTAGCCTATTTGGAACCATTTTATAAAGATAGCGAAGAAGGGGGGTTGTTGTCGAAGTGGTTGTGGTATCTAATTGGATGTTGACAATGGTCAAGTTAGTGAAGAGGGTATTAGGAGTCTCTTTTGCAAGGTATGAGGAGGAGTTGACCATATTGATCCGGGGGGGGGGGGGGTATATAAAATTTAGGGGGGGTATATAAAATTTAGGGAGGTAATCCAGATTCAGGGACACCAATGCCTAGAGTAGTAACAACAAAAAGAAGAAGGGGCAAAGAGAACTTCAATCACTGTTAGTGAATTACGAAGGGGATAAAAGAAGGGAGGATAATTTTGTCGTGTTATAAATGCAAAAAAATACTTGGTTCGAATGTCTGGGGCATAAATGGAGGCTGGAGAAGAGGCACTATCAAAGTTATTCTAAAGAAGAAGTGACCGGAGGCGATATGCCTTCAAGAAACTAAGATAGGGGGGATGTATGGCACTATCATTATGAGCATTTTTATTGAGTAGAGGATTGGATGAAACAACTTCATATGGCAGTAGTAGTAGCTTAGGGTGGAATTTAGGTGATGTGGGATGGGATATGTCTAGTTCTTGAGGACAATGAGGTGGGAAGCTGGTCTGTTAGGTGTTGCTTTAGGAGTGTTGAGGATGATCTTAAATGGGCCTTTACATGCTCTACGAGCCTACTGAAAGCCGCTTGAAAAAGGAGTTTTTGGAGGATGTTGGAGAAGCCATGCTTAGATGGCAGGTGCCATGGTGTGTAGAGGAGATTTCAATCTTGTCAAGTTTGGATTAGAAAGACGGAATTATAGTCACTTCTGCCTCTATGAAGGAGTTTGATTCTGTTATTGAAGAAATTGGAATAATTGATCTTACCCCTAGAAGGAGGCAATGTTATGTCGTCCAATGCTAGAATTAAATTTAGAACCAATTGTTTTTTGATCTCAATTGGGTGGAAAGAGATGTTTCCTTGGTCTGTTCCATCTTTGCTTCCAAGGATGGCCTCATATCACATCCCTTTGTTGTTGGATTGCAAGAGGCTAGGTTACGGCCTAGGCCTTTCCAGTTTGAAAACATGTGACCGAAAGTGGGTAGTTCATAGAGAAGGTGTTGGGTTGGTGGGGCAGTAATAGTTTTATGGGGAACTCTATCTATGTTTTGGTTAAGAAATTACAAATGCTTAAAGCAGACATCATTAAGTGGACTACGATTGATTTAGGAAATTTGGATTTGAGAAAAGCTTTTCTTGTAGAGGAGGTATTATTTTGATCAGAGTGTTGAGGTGGTTCCCTTGTCCAGGGAGGAAGTCTGGATCAGGGTGGCAAAGCAGAAGGAATTTAGCAAGTTATCTAAATTGGAAGAGATTAGTTAGAGACAAAAGTCTAGGGTTTTGTGGTTGAAAGAGGGTGACAGGAATACGAAGTTCTTTTATCAAATGGAAAATGCTCATAAGAGGCAAAACCACATAGTAAAGCTCTCGATGGAAGGAATGAAGACCAGATGAAGACCTTTTCACTGAAAAGGAAAGATGAAGACCTAGTTTGGAGCATATGGACTATATTTGGTTTCGAAGGAGGTGAGAGATGAAGTAGTTTTCACTGAAGAAGTGAAAGGGATTATGTGTAATATAAATGGAGATAAGGCACTAGGCTCAAATGGCTGGACCTTTGCTTTTTTTTTTTTTTTTGAAGGTGTTGGGAAATGTATCGGGTAGATTTGTTAAATATGTTTAATGAAATTTTCAAAATAGGGAATTTGTTAAGAGTATGAATGCGACTTTTTTCTCCTTAATCCCTAAGAAGAGCGTAGCATCAAACATTAGAGATTTTAGGCCTTCAGTCTAATTGGTAGCTTTTACAAAGTCTTAGCCAATAAGTTGAAGAAGGTGATGAGTTATCTGATGTTAGAAACCCAAAATGCCTTTGTCGATGGGAGACAGATCCTTGATGCTATCTTGATTGTGAATGAGGCAGTAGATTCCAAGTTGAAGAGCAAATTTCCAAGTGTTAGTTGTAAATTAGACATTGAAAAATTTATGATCATGTTAGTTGGGAGTTCTTATTATATCTATTAAAGAGGATGGGTTTTGGAGATAGATGGAGGAAATGGATGAATTGGACCATCTCCACGATGCTATTCTCACTGTTGGTAAATGGCACTCCAACTTTTTTTTTGGGGCTTCAAGAGGTTTAAGGCAGTGGAGCCCCCGATCTCTCTGTCTTTATTATTGCTATAGAATTCTTTAGCAAAATGGTTGGGAGAGCTATGGATTGTGGGTTGCTAAGGGTTCTTTTATGGGAAGTACTTCTCAAGGTGCCCTTGAAGTGTCCCACCTTCTCTTTGCAGATGACTTCGAGAGTATTTTGGGAAGCAGATGTGACTTAGATAGGACACCTCTGGTTTGTGCTTTTTGATTTGAGGCAATTTTAGGTTTAAAGAAGTTGAAAGAAATAAGAGATTGGGAGGATTGAATTGTTTTCCTCCCTTCTCCCTTGAATCTTATTTATAATTAACGTCTTACATTAGATAAGGAAATTAAAGGAAAGGAAAAGGAAACACGACTGATAAGGAAACAAAAATTATATCATCCTATATCAATCCTTGAAGGAAATAAAATCATCAATCAATTCTATATTCTAACATTCCCCCTCAAGCTGGAGCATATAAATCAAAAATGCCCAGCTTGGATGATAGACTCTGGAATGAAGAGCGAGGCAAGGGCTTGGTGAGAAGATCAGCTAGTTGACAAGAGGATCGAATAAACGGAGTACGCAGTTCTTTGCGAAGCAACAAATCCTGAATAAAGTGGCAATCCACTTTAATATGCTTGGTACGTTTGTGGAACACGGGATAACTTGCAATGAATATGGCTGTTTGATTGTCACAATGCATTGCCATGGGGGAAGGAACATCAACACCAAAGTCACGAAGTAGATAGCGAACCTAGAGCATTTCAGAGGCAGTGTGAGCCATAGCACGGTATTCAGCCTTAGCACTGGAACGAGTGACGACTTGTTGTTTCTTGCTGCACCAAGTAACCAGATTACTACCAACAAATGTATAGTAACCTGAAGTCGACTGTCTATCATCTCGGTTCTTAGCCCAGTCAGTATCACTATAACCAGTCACCGAAAGAGAAGAAGGGCGGTATAATAAACTAGGCCAGGAGCACCTTTCAAAGTAACGTAAAATGCGACATACTGCTTCAAAGTGTGTGGAACGAGGAGCATGCATAAACTGACTAACAATATGCACTGCATAGGTAATGTCAGGCCGAGTGACTGTGAGATAGATTAATTTTCCAACTAGGCGTCGGTAACGACTTACATCAGAGAATGATGAACCAGTAGTCATATCAAGTTTGACAGATGTATCCATGGAAGTATTAGCAGGCTGAGAACCAAGTAAACCAGTTTCGGATAGAAGATCCAAAACATACTTACGCTGGGAAAGCATAAGGCCTGCATTGGATCGTGCTATTTCGATGCCAAGAAAATAGTGAAGAGCACCCAAGTCTTTGGTATGAAAGTGATGACTTAAATGGTTTTTCAAAGCAGCAATACCTGTGACGTTATCTCCCGAGATAATGATGTCATCAACATACACAATTAATACAATGGTACCAGACGAAGAGTGCTGGGTAAAGACAAAATGATCTGAGGTAGACCGCTGCAAATCATATTTCAACAGAACATCACTGAAGTGATCAAGCCAAGAACGCGGGGATTGCTTTAGACTATATAGGGCACGACGTAACCGATAAATTGTGTTCACTCCCAGGAACCACATAGCCAGGTGATTGATCCATATAAACTTCCTCTTGAAGTTTACCATGAAGAAAAGTATTTTTAATATCCAGCTGGTAAAGAGGCTAAGATTGACTTACAGCCACGGCAAGAAGAATGCGAACAGAATTAAGTCGAGCAACTGGAGAAAAGGTCTCCAGATAATCAATGTCATAAGTCTGAGTATAACCTTTGGTAACAAGTCGGGCTTTAAGTCGCTCAATAGAGCCATCTGGTAGATACTTGACGGTATAAACCCAACGACATCCCACTGATTGCTTTCCGGAAGGTAATGGTGCCAATTCCCAAGTATGATTTTTATAAAGTGCTTTCATTTCTTCATCCATGGCATGTTTCCATTCAGGAGAAAACATGGCTGCTTGATATGAAACTGGAATAGAAACAGAAGACAAAGCACACACAAAGGAATACGAACAAGGAGAAGTCCGATGATAGGAAATAAAGTTAGCAATGGGATGCTGTGTGCAAGTACGTTTACTTTGACGCTGAGTAATGGGCAAATCATCATTCGAGGTAGGAGAAATAGTGGTTAGAAACTCAGACAAATTGGTAGACTGAGATAGGCCATAAGAAACAACAGGTCTGTCTGGATTTCGCTAATACACTTGCATTGGAGACTCTTGCAAAGAAGGTTGAAACATGGGTAAAGGTAATGTAGGACTAGTCTCCCCCTCACGAGCAAGATATGACTCCCCCTGAATGTTAGAGATAAGATCATGAGATAATTGAGTCCTAGAAGCAGAGAAGAAGGGGATTGACTCAAAAAAAGTAATATCAGCACTCACAAAATACCAACGAGATGCTGGATGATAACAACGGTATCCTTTTTGTGTACGAAGATAGCCCAAGAAAACACATTTTTTAGAACGAGGAGACAATTTATCTAAACTAGGATCAAGAACATGAACAAAGGCCACATAACCAAAGACACGAGGAGTAAGACGAAAATGATTACCATCTGGATATAAGATAGAAAAGGGAGACTTGTTACCCAAGACAGTGGTTGGGATACGGTTGATGAGAGATCATACAGTGAGAACAGCATCACCCCAAAAAGGTTTGAGCACCTGCATATTAAACATCATAGTACGAGCAACATCAAGCAAATGATGGTGTTTGCGTTCGGTAACACCATTTTGCTGTGAGGTTTGGATACAAGAGGTCTGGTAAATAATACTCCGATCGGCACAAAAAGAGTCCATAACAGATTGCAAGTATTCAAGAGCATTATCAAAGCGAAAAATTTTTATGCGTCTCTCAAATTGGGTAGAAATCTCATTATAAAACTGAGTCACAATAGAAGGTAATTCAAATCTTTTTTTCATAAAAAATAACCAAGTCATGCGAGAGTGATCATCAACAAAAATAACGAAATACTGATAACCATTGACACTAGAAATGCGAGAAGGTCCCCAAATATCAGTATGAATTAAATCAAAAGATTCTGGTTGACGACTGACACCATGACTCGAAAAAGAACTACGGTGATACTTGCCAAGTTGACAAGTTTCACATTCTAGATTCAATACAGGACTTAAATTAAGAATAACAGATTTCAATTTATTCAAAAAAGAATGGTCAAGACGAAAATGCCATTACATAGGGGAAACAATGGTGAAGCTGCGGAAGAAAGACTCGCAGGAGCCAGGTAGTAGAGTCCGCCTGTCTCATGCCCCAAACCAATCGCCCTCTTGGTCTTGCGGTCCTGAAACACACAAGAAGTAGGAGAAAAGGTTACAGAACAATGTAAGGTTTTAGTCAACTGGCTAATAGATAATAAATTAAACGAAAAATTAGGCACATATAGACGTTGAGGCAAATGGAGTGAGGAATGGGGAGAAAGAACTCATTGTCCTTGTACTAGACGAGAAGATCCATCAGCTAGAACAACATGATGAGAAATGGAATTTAAATGAGAGAAGAATGAAGACTTACCAGAGATATGAGAGCTTGTACCAGAATCAATGACTCAGGAAGGCAGAGTGGAAGCAATACAAGTAACATTACCTGAATTGACTAAGGTAGCAGTAGAAGTAGATGAGTGAGATAGCCGAAGAGTTTGTAACAACTCACTGAGTTGAGCAGCAAGGTCAGTTGTAATAGTGGAAGGCTCTGGTTGGGTGGAAGCTACAAGAGCAGGATTATCAGACACGTGATGAACCTGATCGGACTTACAATACTTAGCCCAACAGTATGGTTCAGTGTGATTGGTTCGTCCACAGTGAAAACATTTACGATCTCCTTGCCCTTGAGAAGAACGGGCACCACATGCTAAATCTCATGATGCGCGACCACGTCCTCACATACTGCCATGAGAGACTCCTTGAGCAGTGTCATTTGAGATCAAAGCAAAGGTATCCGAAGTAATAGGCTGCACCGATCCCAAAGATGATATCAACAGGCGAGAGTAGGCATTGGCAGCAGTAGGTAAGGTTTCACTAGCAAGAATTTGGTCTTTAAAACCACGTAAATCTAAATCTAGCCCAGAGAGAAGAGGCAATCATAAAATCTTCCTAGTGCCGCTTTTGTTGCTCAAGATATGTAGTAAAGGGTCTATGCTGTAACAACTAATCCCATAGATTCTTCAGAATACTATAATATTCTAAAAGAGGACGACCTGCTTGTTTAGTAGTGAAGATCTGTTCATATAATTCAAAAACTCTTGAAACATTACTTTGCTGAGAGAATGAGTTTACAAGAGAATCCCAAATTTTCTTTGACAAATCACAGAATTCTACAGTGGTAGCAATGTGAGGTTCCAGACTATGCCATAACCACCCCATAACAATGGAATCTTCACTAAGCCAATCATCATATAGACTATCATCAGATTTAGGTGTGAGATCAATAAGAAATTTCAATTTCTTCTTTCCACGAAGAAACACCTTCACCGCATGGGCCCAAGCCAAATAATTTAGCCCATTTAATTTTTTTGAAGTAATTGATCAAGGAATATCATCATCTTTCATTAATATTGATTTCGGTTCGGTAGCAATAGCTTTCCCTTCAGCCATGGTTTAGAAAAAGAACCAAAAAATCAACCAAAGAAACTTACTAATATTCACGGGCCAGCCGTGATAAACGAGTCAGTCAAAGGGAAACTAAACCAGCAACCGAGGGTCAACAAACATCAAAGATCATCACGCAACCAACAAGAATTATCAGATCAACAATCGACTATAGCAAATCAAAGACATCAGCAGAAATCGAAGAGTAGACTAAAGAACAACAACAAATCATCAATTGGCATCAACAACAACCACAATCAACCAGAATCGGCATCAATCAACTACCACAGATCAAAGAACAGCAACAGTAATCAAAGAACAGACCGAAGAACAGCAATGGAGAACAGCAGTAGCGAAGAACAAATCATGAACAAATCAGCAACAGATCATCACCCAAAGACCACCGGCGACAACAAAGACTTTCTTCAGTCAGACGATCGTCACCATGTGTTGCCGGGATGATGCCGGAAGCCCAGGAACCGATCAGAAGGAGGCGCGTGAGGTTTGGTCGCTGATGGTGAACCGCGCATGGAGGCGCATCGGGTTTTCTCTGGCGACGAGCTCAGGTGGGTGAAGGTCGAAGGTTGGGCGTGACTCTTTTGAGGTGGTTGACCACCAGCTCCGATGGCCGGAAAGTCGCCGGTAGCGAGAGAAGACTATTCCGACACGTCTGCCTCTTTTTTTTTTTCTTGAAATCAGAATTGCTCTGATACCAAGTTGAAAGAAATAAGAGACAGAGAGGATTGAATTGAATTCCTCTCTTCTCCCTTGAAACTTATTTATAATAGATGTTTTACATCAAATAAGGAAATCAAAAGAAAGGAAATACAGTTGAGAAGGAAACATAAATAAAATCATATGGATCCTCTATCAATCCCTTAATCCCAGAAGGAAATCATAATCATATCAATCAATATATTCTAATAGTGCCCATGAATTAAAGTGTATCCATTATCTTTGTATAATAAGCCTTTATTTAGTGCACCTTTCAGATATTTCAAAATTCAGACAACAATATCCTAATGACTACTACGAGGTGATTCAACTGACTTGTCACAGTCATGGCAAAGGATATATCAAATCTGGTGATTATCTAGTAATTTAGTTTCCCAACTAACCTTCAATACTGACTATGATCATGTAACAACTCTCCCTAATCAACAACCAATTTAGAATTTAGATCCCTTGGAGTGTCTACAGGTTTAGAACTCAATATACCTTTCTCGGTCAAAAATCAAGAACATAATTTCTTTGAGAGAAAAATATCTATACGTGATCAGGCAACCTCAATTCCTAAGAAGTATTTCAATGATCCCAAATCCTTGGTGCTAAACTTACTTTGAAAGAATAACTTCAGATCAGCAATACTCTGTGAATCATCACTTGTAATAACAATGTTATCTCCTTACACAAGAAGCTAAATTCGTCATTTAGAAGACCGAATGATCAACTCCACAACCAACTATAGACTTCTAAAAAACAGGCTCAAAACAGTCGTTAGAGACTTGGACAGGTGAAAAACAACTTGACGTGCCCAAAACAGAAGATGAACACCACCATGAGACTCACCAGAAGAGAACGACCATGCTAGAGAAATGGCAGAAAGAACAGATAAGACACAAGTCGGTGAGAGTGCTAGGAGTAAGGTTCATGTGCTGGCGACTAGAAGATGTGTGTGGGTGGATGGCTTACTTTCCGACAGGAGACTTCGACAGTTGGGTTCGTTGGCAACAAGCTACTTCACTGGTATACACCTCGTGACCAACAGATCAACAGAATAGCATGGGTCATTCTTAGTCGGAGTTGAACACTAAGACTCGACTGGCAATCATCAAACGAGGCTTCGACTGGAGTCGACTAAACTTCAACTGGGCTTCGACTTCAAGCGATGACACAGTCGGCGACTAAGGACAACGACACTAATGATGGTTGCTAAAGATCGCGAAGTTGCTGACGAACGATTGAATTTTTTATAGGACTAGTGATAACTCTGGCGACAAATGAGGACGATGCCGAAGCCAACGACTCTTAGGGTTTTTTTTTTAATTATTACTCTAGGATAGTTATAGCTCTGATACTATGTAAACTGGAAAAGCATTGACTGAAAGGCTTGATACGCCTCAATGGATTGTCACTACTTGGTATTTATATACATCTAATTAATACTATACAAGGAACCTAAATTAGGTATATATTCCCTAGATACATAAATACTAGATACACTAGATACATGAATACACATTAACATACATTAACATAGTTTATCTAAACAACCACCCAAAACAAAAGTTTGATGTTAGTAAGGAGATTCCAACAAATAAGAAATCTTCCTCCAAAGGGTTGATGAGCACAAACATCCACACCTTCCAAAATGACTTTTTTTCCCTTTTTAGGTTTTTCCTATTTTTGGAACACGATCTTCATTGAAATGAAGTAGTAGTATTACTACAAACTGCGGATTAAATCCTCAATAGATGGTCCTTAAAAAAAATAAATAAATAAACAAAATAAAGTCATGCTAGCAAAATTTTTTACAAATTGATAACAAAATTCCTTCCCTGGTGAGCCTTTAAATACTGTAAGATCTTATATAGTGCTTGAAGATGCACTTCCTTGGAGTTATGCATAAATTGACTCACTGCATAGGCAATATCAGGCCTGGTATGAGACAAGTAGATTAACCTTCCTATCAATTTGGATAAGTACTTCTCTCTAGTATAGCATCCTCAAGAGCCTATCCTAGTATGTGGTTGAAATATATAGGAGTCTTGGCAAGTTTTCACACTAATATTCCCGTCTCTCCTAGTAGATCCAACAGATATTTTTGTTGTGATATGAAAATTCTATGCCGTGAGTGAGCAAGTTCAATGCCAAGAAAGTATTTCAATCTACCTCGCTCCTTTATTTCAAATTTTTTAATCAGACACCTCCTTAAAGCTTCTCTTCCCTCCAAATTATTTCCTACTAGTAAAATATCATCCATATATACTAACAAATATACTAACAAGGCATTCACTCCCTTTGAACCCGAGTGCTTAACAAACAGAGTATAATCTCCTTGATTTTGTTCATATCCCATTGCTGGCATAACTTTAGCAAATCGCCCGAACCAAGCTCTAAGGGATTGTTTTAGACAAAATGGAGCCTTTTTTAGTCTACACACCTTTCCCTCTAGATCCGAACCAAAACCGGGAGGAATTTCCATATAGATTTCTTCATCCAGATTGTCTTATAAGAAGGCATTCTTAATATCAAACTGTTGCAAACTCCATCACAATGTCCATTTCAGCAAAAGGGGCAAAGGCTCCTAGAAAGTCAATCCCGTAAGTTTAAGTACATCCCTTGGCTACCAACCTAGCATTATATCTTTCAAGAGACCAATCTGCCTTGTATTTGACAGAAAACACCCATTTATAGTCTACTGGATTCACACAACTCTTAAGTATCAGACACGCATAAATTTGTTTAGACTTCTGAGTGCTTGAGCAGTCAAACAGTAGAGTATGCAAGCACTTGTCCCATAGCAGGAAATATGAAAAATTTAAGGGAGAAACTCATAAACCGACCTAAACTCTAGTGCTCCTATTTTGTCACACGTTCAAATTCTAAACTTTCTAGAAGCTTAAATGAATATTGGGGGCAAAATTATCCTTTTTTTTTCTTTTTATAATTATTGTCCAAATATTTAACAGATTAAAAGGAATACATACCATCCTCTTCGATAACATTACTTGGGTTTTCCTCGTCACTCCTGCTTTCTACTGTAGTGTCCCTTAAGGGTTCAACCACCACCTGTCCAGCTGCTTTAGATCTCTTTACAACATTGACTGAAACAGTCCTATCAGGAATCTCCGTGGATCTCTCAGGAAAGTGAAAGAGAGCAGATAAAACTTGCTGCTGCTGATCATTATGCTCTTTCTGTTCTCTTGGTAATTCTGATCCATTTGCCTTCAAAACCAAGTTTTTGCCACTGCATTTTTTTTAAAGCAGAATCTATTACAATCCACAAATATCTATTACACGCATGTTCATCAACTTGGCAAGAAAAGACATACCCTTGCACACGTGAAAGAGATTCCGATTTTGGACTTGTAACCGTAGACTGTAAAATTAACATAAATGAGGATAAAGAAAATTATAATAATCAACAAGCTTTTAGTGCCTACTTTTATCAAGAGTAGGAGAATAAAAATAATCTTGAGAGAAATTTATTTGATTTTTCAAATATTAGAGCCACATTTATTGTTTCCATGATAGCTAGAAGAATCTTGAATGCGTTTGGAAAATCTGGACGGAAATCATGATGAATCTGGAAAGGTCAACTGCAGTCATTTCAGTAATTACTGTCCAACTTAGCAAATTGATGCAGTCACCCCATCATCAAAAGATTATGCTCAATAAGGTCACCACTTATTGGCCTGTTTGAAAATTTATCTAAAAAGGATACAAACATATGATGTTACACAGACTCTTCTAAATCTATGACATCCCTTGTCAGATGCTTGATATTTGGACAAGAATAATTGGGCAAAGGTAAAGTGTATGTGTCCCAATATAATAATTCAATTTTAGCACATGATTTTATGCATAAAATTTATATTTTATGTACGGAATACTTTAATGGAACTTTATCAATATCATATTATCCTATAAAACAAAATAAAATAATTATATCAAAATATAAATATTTTCTTGTGTCCCTGTACCATTAAATAAGAGAATTAATAGATATGGCTCTTATATACGTATCAATACCCTACACCTATACCCGAGTGCATATAAAATAGCATACATACATGCACTGAATTCTTGCCAATGTGCTTTTAAGAGTTAATCTGCCATCTTTAGAATGATGCTGCCTATTTCATGAAGCCAACCATTTAATGACTCTTTCCACCACTGGTTCCCATGGTTTTTTTTTGCTTTGAATTTTGAAACCAACGACAACCCTAGATAAGTACAAGGAAGAAACTAAAAACCACACCCTAAGTTAGTAGCAATCACCTCCATATTATCTGCCTTGCACATAGGAATCACACTTTTGACCAACTTTATCCTCAACCTGAAACAGCATCGACGTAAAGCAACACTGCCCTCGAGCATCTCAATTCCCTTTCATCATCCCTCAAGAATAAAATGTCATTTGTAAATAATATATGAGATACCTCTACTAATTTCATGTCATTCTCACCAATTTTAAATCCATTCAAGAATCGTCCTTCCACCCTTTTTGCTATCATGCAACCAAGTACCTCCTTAACCAAACTCAATAGTAAAGAAGAGACTGGATCTCCTTGCATTAAGACAGTAGAGCTATAAAAGAATCCTTTAGGCACAAAAGCATTTTGCTCCTCCAAAATAACATATTTAATGACCATCAATCTAATAGATAACACCTTTGCAATGATTTGTAGACACTTCCAAATAAATTAATTGGTCTAAAGTCATTAATATCCTCTGCTGGTCTTGTCTGGAATAAGAGCTATAAAACATGCATTAAAACTTCTTTCAGACTCCCCTCCCTCATGAAAATAGTGCACTACATCCACAACATCACTCCTATAAGAAAGTGGTCAAGAATATAAGAAACAGAAAAGGATCCAAGGATTCAGTTTAGTCCATGTGACCAAAAGCAAGTTATCTTGGTCATTCATTTACACAATTTCTTTCACATTTCATATAACATAATTTCAGTACACACAACTAAAGAGGCAGCTGCATGTATGTGTATTTTTACCTACTTAAGGACTTATCAATAGAAGATGCTCAACCTCAAGTTTTAAAGAATTTAGCATATAAACTATCACATGTTCCCTGGTGCCTGGCATTTTTCCATCAATCCATTTCTTTTAAATAAAGGCAACATGATAGTATAAGACAAAGCAGCTACACAATTAAAGAGACCTGCAATGCATTTCGAGGACCATTATCTTAGAAATATATGCACTTGATCCAATATTTATTGCTTTCCACAGGCACATCTATGCAACAAGAAGATAGTGGACATCATTTACAGTTCCACTTCACTGACTCTGGGAGATATTATATGTATATAACTGAATGCAGGAAGTTTGTAACAACCTTTCCCACGCCAAGCAAGAAATTATAATGGAGACCTATATCGATCACATTTTGATTTGATTAGATATGTGGTTGGTAAACAAGGACTGGTTTTAGCAAGGTACACAATATATCATCAAATATTTAAGATGATACCTCAAAATCTAGTTTCATTCAGCTAACAGATTCTAAAAAATTGAAAGGTCCTTTTGACCTTGGGCCTAGGATGAATGCCAGAACCAGTACAACTAAAATCAACACCTTCAGGAGAAGTTGGATGATGGTTAAGTATAATACAAGAGATAATATTTGGATGATTCTAACAATGCAGAACAAATATCAATGAGTGACATGATTCAAAGCGCAGATGTTACAAGGAAAAACCAGAAACAGTGCCATTGGCATCATTAGTTTGATGACCCAAATTTTTAAATTTATAATTTAGTTGAAAGTTTGAATAATTTTTAGCTGTACAATCTTGAGATATAAAATTAAAGGGCTGTAAATTTTATTAGTGGTCATCTTTGACCTTTATATATATTGATTAGTGACTTGGTAGGGTAGGAATTATCAAACAATCTTGGAAGGATAGTTGTGTGATATGTTATTTGTGGTATTGATATAGGTGTATTATTATTAGTGGCCGCATGTTGATTTGACTGGTACATGTAAATATTGAAGTATTGGTTTCCTAATGGGATACAAATTTATGATTTTTTAAAATATTAGAGTTTTTCTTTATAATTTATATATTTAAGAGAGGGAAGAGAGAGCAATTGGTGGCCACAACAATTACTAGAATTATGGAACTTGTTCAAGACATTATGCAGTGGCAGTAGGCAAGGTTGCGGAAGCACGGCCATATGTATCATTATTGGGATTCTTGAAGGAATGGAGAGAGAGAGAGATTGATCTGCACTTCTTGCAAGAGCGGGCGTCCCCAGGAAGAGGCCAAAGGGCATTATGCAGAAGGTTATGGTTCCACGAGGTTGAGTTCACGTTGCAACCTATTTTATACGTCTTGTATGAGGTTGAGTTCACGTTACAACCTAGTTTATATGTCTTGTCATAGAACCATAACCTACTGTATAACCCCCTTCTGCCTCTTCCTGGGACACCCATTATTGCAAGAAAAATTGATCAATCACCCCCTCTCTCTCTCTCTAAGAATCCCAATACATGATACAAATGGCTGCACAGCCACAACCTTGCCTACTGCCACTCTATAAATGCTTGATGGGTTGAACGTTTTATTGTGGATAACAAGGATCTAATTTTCTTTAGTTTGTGCCACATTTTGGTGTGATCAAGTCTATGGTCTGTTGGTGCAAGCTAGCAAACAGCATACAATTGGGTGAATTTATGATCTTGGTGTTCAAGGACTAAGTTTGGAGATTTCTGGGTCATGTTCTGATGGACCTATAAGGTGATTTATTTTGTCCGACAAATTATGATTTTAAAAATCTATCCTACTTATATAGGAAAGCATGATTCATTAGTAATATTGTAATTTACTCATTCTTACAAAGACAAGCATGTTTGACTTGTTTAATTATTAATGCATTTTGTCTTAAAATCATGCATAATATTGAGAAATATGAATCATGCTACTTATTCATGGCAATTAGTTTTATGTCCATATTGGCGTTGGCTAATGGGAATTGAATATTAACTATTGGTGATTGATACTGAAAAGTCTAGAGAAAAGTTTCCCTTTGTGGGGGACTCTAGCAACTCAAAAACAGTCCCAAGGTGAGTAACTCTGGTTTCACAACGTGAAATGAACAATACTTGGTGCATCCAGGTGACTTTCATGGATCGAATTATGGAAAAGTGACCAGTGTACCACCCTGTAATGACGTTAAGTTTAATGTTGGATCCAACCTGACCTGCATTGCCATTAAGATTTATTTGTGGCTTTTGGTATTTTGGCTACGGTATTGATTATGGTATTCAGCTCAGATATCCTCACATTCCGTTTGTTTCATTTGTTTTAATAAGTTGTTATGTTAAATCTTATTTAAAATATATATCTATATGTATTTAATATGCATTGTATTATCATTACTGAGCAATAAGCTCACCCTTCTCTCTTAACATTTTTCAGTTGAGATGAAAGGATCATAGATATTAACTTTTGGATTAGTTTGGCACCAACACTTCACAAGCCAGTGAACTCCTATAAAAATATTTAATTATTTGCCTGAAGATATTAATGGTTTGCTGAACTTTGGAACCCAGTATTGTGGTAGACTAGTTAGTGGGTATTACTTGAAAATTTGTTTATTGACATTATTATTCGGAATTTATACTATTATCATTTGTACTACTAATTAGCTTCATTTAAGGCTTATATGTTCTAGGGGCCAAGGCACTATGGTTCGTGGTTGGTCCCATCTTTCAGTGGGGTGTGACATTTTGTATGAGGTTCTGCATATGGTTAATTGCAGTATCATAAAAGCATTCAGCATGCATGTTTCAGTCCTTCAATGCTTCAAAACATTTCCTAGTATACAAAAGAGCAAAAATATTTCAATCTATGCTTTTCTTTGATAAATAATCTCAATCGGTGCTTTAGTCCTTCAAAGCAAGTATACTAACCGGTTTAGTGGATACACCAAAAGCAATGTCCCTTTTCTCTGAAGCAGCTGCTGACAGATCAAGTAATGTCTCCATGCTCTGCATAGTCAGAAAGAAAAAAGGAAATATATCATCTGTTAGATACCAATCAAGGAAATTTAGTTGAGAAAGTCATCGTGAGAAGGGGAAAGGAAAACATTGTCAACCTATCTATCAAAGACAGTTGATTAAGTGACCAAATACACGGTGTGGGTACTTCACTCCTGGCCTCAACGCAATAATGATCCAAGCCCCCAATTACCTAACTTTCCAATGCAAGAGTGCTTGTGCAGGGGGGGGATAATGTGTGCATGCCACTCTTGGCCCTTTAAGGATCCCAATTGCCTACGAACCCAACTCAATACAAGCCATTTTATGGGCAAGCTGCCCGGCTCGCTTGAGCACAGCTCCTGAAGACTCCACTCGAGAATTACTCACATGGGTTGCAGAATGGACGCACAAGCAAGGGGTTGTTGAGTCCATATCAGCCCTTGGGAGATGGGGCTTCAACCTCCTAGCTACCACATTTAATGGCCTCACCTTCCAACTACCAACACGTGGCATACTGTTGTTGGATCTCGAATTCCCTTAACCTTAGACTGATAGCTCTGAGGTGCTGCCATGCTCGGAGCTATAATAATTACAAATCTGCATCAATGACACTTGACACGCCAATCCTACGTGCGTGAGACCCTTATTCTTAGGATCTACAAAGACCAAGAGCCATATATCAATTCTACTTCCTGAGGAAGCTGAATAACCTAGGAACCTACCATGTGTAAATACAACCTATTAGCTTCATTTACTAATAAGCCCTACAAGCAACTACTAGGAATTCAATACCCTCCCCATCTACTCTCTCTCTCTCTCTCTCTCTCTCTCTCTCTCTCGGCTGCCTTATGCTTTCTCTTGCTACCCTTAGCTCGCCGAAACATTCAGCAATTGCCTCCACTTCCCAAACCAAATTTTGTTCAGCACCCAGCCGCAGCTGCAGCCCCTTCAACTCTACCCACGCATAGCAATATAAATTCCAAGATACTTTTTCCAACACAAAAACCTGAAATGCAGCACCTTGCCATCAAAGATGTTAATTGTCAGGTTTGACACAGAACGAATCGAACAGAGAGACTTTGCATATAACCTTAGGATAAATGTTTAATATCCTAGTTCTTGTTTTGAAAAGACCTGGGAATGTCTTGGTTTCAGAGGGAAAATGAAACATATGATCTCACAAGATGCAGTTGAGACAAGTTAGAACTCCAACTCAAAGAAGAACCAAAACTTTGAAGAATGAATCAGAAGCACTATGGCTTTTGCTTTTGAAGCATGCATGTCTGTCTTGTTGTTCATGATTGGAACAAACCACAAGACCAAACCTCCGCTAGTTTTTTTTCTTTTTTCAGAGACTGAATAGGGACTTTTGCCATCCAAAGCTGAGTTCTGGGGCCTGACATTAATCCATTTAATTTAATTTGGTTTCAGAGCACATTTCAATCATTATCAATGGACAACAAGGTCAAATCTTTGCATCCTAATAAATGCAACTCTCTATCATAGAGAACAAAGAGCAAGTGTGAGCCAACTAAAATAATATGACATCTTCAAAAGTAAGATGGGTTTCAATTCTGATAACATATTCAATATTTGCACAACATAAGCACAATATTGGCATAAAAAGAATGCACATAATAAATAAACAAATACATAAATAAAGGCCTTCTTGAGCATTGTGAGAACACTACACATACCTTTTGCATATCATATCCACATGAACCTGCATATTCAATCCATAGCCTGATTAATACCCACACACATAAATTCTGGAAATTATAAAGTGAATTATGAATTATTGTGATATAGGATGAATGGATTCAAGTAAGAATATAAATGATATGAACCACAACTCTAGCAGTAGCAATAACATTTTTAATTTAATCAGTTAAAATGTATCTTGGTTGATACTTTGATTTGCGAAAAAAGATCCAGCTCATTCTATATATCATATTTTTTCTAGACAGCATTATTCTTAGTATCTATTTGTCATAGAATTAAAAATTAAAGAATAAATGTTATTGGGAGTAAAATTGTTAATATTTTACTCACACAATTTTCCACCCCTATTATCACACATAGTAAAAATTTAACAGTTGGCTATTATTGCAATCCTTAAAGATTTAATATTTAATTAATTGTTTAAAAGGAATAAATATTAGTCCATTTATACTTTTATAAAGTATACATAACATAATTAAAAATGAGGCAATTTTATAGGATACCATTTATCTTCTTAACCTCATATCAAACCCATCGTTGGTAATAACATATTTGTTTTACAATTGAGGTGCTTAGGTAAACATCTAACGGACAAATAGACCTTGTTAGTTGACTTTTATGCAGAATTCTCTCACCCAATTAGCAATAGAAATCCAAACAAAGAAATAAAGGTTTTATTCATAAAGCAATGATTTACAATGTAAAATTTCATCGCTAAATATATTTTTAGTAATGTGATACCGTATCACAATAAATCTAACACTAATTTTTTTTTTGATTAAAACATTATCTTATTTCATCACAAAATGATAGTCCTAATGGGAAATCATAATTCATCACTAACACTTTTATAACTAATGTTAATACTTTTTTTTGAAGTAATGAATGGTATAGTTATTAAGCATATAATGAAAATAATGAGTATTATTATATAATTAGTGTCGCTCCTATTGTGAAAATTTTATCATAATAACATGCACCAACTAAATAATTTTATTTTTTATTTTTTAAAGTCTATCCATCTTCTATCATGGTCTTCATCTTTGATTGACATTTCAATTACTTGCTACTTGTAATATTCTATATGGATAAACTCCTAAATCAAAGCAGCATTGTGCGGGGCTGCCTAAATTGCTATGCCCAAAAAAAAAAAAAAAAAGAATTAATTAATTAATCAGGGATATCTTTTTTTTCACATACTTTGCAACTTTTATTTCTTTTAACTTTCTAACAAAGACTTTGTCTTGGCAAAGTATGTAACTTTTTGGAACAGTGAGTAGTCTTGTAATTGTTCACAACACTCCAACGAACACAGTTTTGATTTAGGGGGTGTTTGTTTTGCTGAAAAACTCTGAAAATCTCTAAAAGTTATTCACTTTTTATCTCACTGCACGAATTACGAACCCACAAATTATCTC
>JAVXUM010000030.1:5047156-5059630 GCA_035590655.1 Pouteria glomerata
ACTAAAAGAATTTATAAGAAAAATGTGTAATTCTAAACTAAAATATGAAGTTTGTAATTACACTTTTCAAGTGTAATTAATAACGTTCGGAAGAAGCGGGAACTTTTCTCAGAATTCTCAGTGATAAAATTTAAACCATTTGATTATTTGTGAAATTGAATCTTAACTGTTAATTACAGTTTGTGAGGGAGATATTTTTAAAATGGGATGTGTTTTATTATATAGACATATGCATATATATAAACACATTCATATATATATATATATGCACAAATTTCATGATATTCACCCAAATTAAGCATATATATACACATCAAAATCATCCTAACAGTGTCTAGAACATAAATCTAAGTTCAACCTACCTCGAATCTGAAAAGAGATGAAGAAAAATGAAGAAAACCAATTGAGCTCCCAACCTTTCAGGGTCGATTTCTTTCATCTCGGGTCAAATCGTGCAAAATGGACACCACCACAACATTCACGACATCGAGAACTACCTCGATCTGCCAACCTTCTTTCCCAAAATTCCCTCTCTCTCTCTCTTCTCTGCTTTCTCTCTTTCTTCCTCTATGTGTGTTGGAACCCGCAGAGCCAAGAAAAAAAAAAAAGAAAAGAAAAAGAAAATGAAGAAAGAAAAGAAAAAAAAGCTAGGCCGTTATCCTAGTTGTTTAACCCAATACCAATTTGGACAAAATTCAGCCTAAGAAAAATAAAATAAATTAATCCAATCTCAATTTAAATATTTTATTGGCCCAAAATAACACATTAATGTCCAAAATTAAATATTAGATATTGCACTACAGTTGTGACACATGTATGGTTGTGACATATGACACCTAATTATAGTTATCATAATTATTTTATAAAAAATTAGTATTTCACATAATTACTACTTGTTCACAATTTTTAATTTTATTCAAATTAGAATGTTTATGAATATCACTTCATATTTTTATTTAATTTACACTTCTATTTATCATAAACTTTTTATTTTATTTTTGTTTAAAACATATTCTTATTTTTTATATTTTAATAAATTATTATTTAAAACATAATATCTATTATTGTTGCTAAACAAAATAATGCCAAAAAAAAAATATTTACCTTTTAGATTACATAAGCGGTAAATACAAATTAAGGGGTGTTTGATGTAACGAAAAATAACAAAAAATAATAAAAAAATATGATTTTGGTGATTTTTTGGCATTTGGTGCGTAAGTATCAAACCATGTTTTAACTTTTCTGTTTTTTTTGTAGAGAAATCCATCGGAACGATTTTTTTGAGTTTGTTAAAACGGTTTTATATTAGAATTTGTAAAAAAAAAGTTATTGAGATTTGTGAAAAAGTTTTAAAATTATGAAAAAGTTATTGGAGTTTTAAAATATTATTAGGGTTTATGAAAAAAGTTTTAGGATTTATGAAAAAGTTATTAGGGTTTATAAAAAAGTTATTAGAATATGTAAATATATATAAATTTATTTTAACTCTCATAAAATGTGTTAGAAAATTATAGAGGTTTTTAAAGATTTTCAGAATTTTTTAATAACTTTCATCATGCCAAACACTCCCTAAATGTTAATTTATTAATAAGTAACATGTCCTTTATTAATTTTATTATTAGACAAAATAAGTTATATATCTTAAATCAAATTGTAATATTATTTATTAAAATTATATATATAATAATATTATTTATTGAAAAAATATCAAATAGTATTAAAAATTAAAAAATAAAATTCATAATAGATAAATCAATCCAATTGAAGTAATGCTCAAACTTTTATTAGGTTTGGACTTTTATTCAATTAAAATAGTATTCTAACTGAATAAGATAAAATTTCAAAATAATATTGTAACCTAAATAAAATAGAACTCTTCTGCATGCAAAATTTATAAATGGATATGAAGATTTCTTTTTTTTTTTTTCAATTTAATTGGAGACTTTTTATTACAATAATTTTTTCTTCGACTTTGTGATTTACTAAGTACATGCTTAGATTTTAATTTTTAAAGTTTTTATATGTAATGATATATATTTTGTTAGTTTTTATATTTAATTGATATATATATATATATATATGGTGTGAGCGTAGAGACAATAATTATAAATTATTTAATTATATGAGTAAGTATTGTTATTCTTAAACTTTTTTTTTTAGTTTTTCTTTTTATTTATTAAAATTTGAATTTAACTGAATCAATATTATTAATGGTATCAATATTTTAATTCATTTTACGTTCACTATTTGATTGAATTTGTACAACCAATAATATATATTGCTTTCAAATATATTTCTATAACTTAATTGTTTTAATATATGATAGTATGCTCAACTTAATCATATAATGTGACAAATCTATGCATTGCACGAGTTACATTATTAGTGTGTGTATATATAGACGAGATAGAGACATGCAGTAAATTATTCACACAAATTGAGATATTAAGCTCCTATTTGATAACAATTTCATTTTTTGTTTTTTCTGTTTATATTTTTAAAATTTTATAAGCTAACAATAGAAATATGTTTGTTAAATCTGTTTATATTTTTTGTTTTCAAAAAAATAAAAACTTAAACAGAAAAATTGAACAAAAAAGTGTTTTTACTCTATTTTTTTTCTTTACAAATATTTTATCAATTTAAACGCTTTGTTAGTTTTTGTTTCATTATATTAAAATAAATTATTTTATTCAATTACTTTATTAAAGTAAAATTATTTTTAATAGATAATATTATCTAAACCATTATGAAATATTTTTTTCTTGAATTATTTTTAGTAAATAATTTACTTTAAATCAATTAAATTTAATTAACTTAATTAATATTATATATATTTTATTAAATTATTTTTAATAAATATCACACTAAATTATCTAAATTATTTTGAAATATATTTTATTCAATTGTTTTAAATAAAAAATATAATTTATTTACATTATAATTAATATATTTTATATTTATTGAATAAAAACACTTAATAATTAAATTTTATTTAGTTGTTAATTTATTTATAATACATAATATAATTAACTTAATAAATTTCATTAATTTCGTTAATATGAAATATATTTTATTAAATTATTTTTTAATAACTAATAAATTAAATTTATTTGAAATTAATTTAATGTTAAATATATTTTTTAAATTATTTTTAATAAATATCATAATTAAATTATTTAAATTATTATGAAATATATTTTATTCAATTGCTTTTAATTTAATTATATTAAATTATAATTTAATATATTAATATTTATTGAATTAAATAATTAATCTAATTAATTAAATTAAATTAATATGACACATATTTTATTAAATTTAGTTAATTTCATAAAACTAATAAAATTTTGTATTTTATTAAAATAAAAAATTGGTAATCACCAACAAAACTATATTTCTAAATGCCGTTTTGGTTTTTATTTCAAAAAAAAAAAAAATTAATAATCAAAATAAAAAATAAAAATTAGAAAAAATAAATATAAACAAAAGAATAACAGCATTATTAAACAACCGATCCCTAACCATTGGAAGGTGGCTAATTTATTGGGGATAAAAGGTACATTAATGAGAGACTGATTCAATATCCCTGACAATGTAGACAATAGGCTAGGCAAAGAAATCGAACACGAAATAGGCGTCTTCCCTCTCGTTGCAAAAACAGAGGGAGGACTTAGGTTTCCGTTGTCTCCATTCCTTCGCCTTAATTTCCATAAAATCAGCTTTTCCCCCAAGAGTGTTACTTACAATTTTTATCGCATAGTGAATGGGGTAGAGGAGATCAATCGAATGTATGGATTTCACATTTTAGAGTGGGACTTGTTATATTGTTATAACGTTCAATAAGTTAAAAATGACGAAAATAAGTGGTATTTGAAGTCCTGTCCTAATAAAGTCTTAGTGCATATGCTTCCAGACAATATCAAGGGGCTCGAAGACGATCTCTGTGTTGTTACAGGACACCGGATGTATAGTCCTAATGAAGGTCCCTTTCCTCCAGTCACCACTAGTTCATTTGGCTCAGGTCTTTGAGCCTTACCAATTTATTCTATGCTAATCTTTTGTTTTCGTTTACTCCTAGCCTTTTAACTTTTAGGATTTCTGTGCAGAGGATCATACCAAGAAAGCTTGGGCAAACGGGAACTTTGCCGACCTCCCACATATAGAGAAAGTGCTTGACTTTCTTGGCGGCCCAGACACATTTCCGTTCGCAAGGTCTACTCCAATCTTATTTGACTTTGTGCCGAGGGACAAATCGTTTGTTGCCTTCGCCAATAATATCAGCCAGAGTTGCCAGCGATCTTCTGCATAAGTGGCATAGTTGGGGGGAAGAGGAGAAGTGTGACTATTACCAAACCTACCATCTTGCTTGGAACGCGGCCCCGGTTGTCGCGCTCCCTATCGAACAAGTACAAGCCGCACATCATTTGGCTCTCCAGACCGTTGTCGTTCCCTCAGAAGAAATGGCTACAAAATATGATATCAAGAAGCTTGCAGAGGAAAAAGCAAATAAGAGAAAAACCGAGGCAGTAAAGAAAAGGGCTGAGGAGCAGAAAAAGGGTCAAGATGCTCCTCCGATTCAAAAAGGAAAGCTCCAACAGTAAAGATAGTGGAGATTGATCCGAAGGAGGATACCTTTCCTACCGAGCAAAGAGATCATCCACTAAAGAAGAAACAGAGATTGGAGCAAGGAAGGATTCCTATCTCCTCTGCTCCCCAATCGTCCCATGAAGCTGCCCTCCAAGTTGGGAATCTGGGGTCGACCCTTCTCCAAACGGGCTCAGGATCGTCTCCTCCCAGTTCATCACAATGGGGTAGACCAGATGCTTCGATCTTTCTATCCCAAATCCAAATAAAGAATTTGGAAACTCCGGAAGGCCGACCTTTCACAATCCAAGATTCTGTCTTAAGCTATCCGGAGGAGTTTTGGGGAGCTATCCTTCACCCTCGTGACTGCCAAGACATGAGGAGGAAGAGGTTCGAAGACTTGGACAGTTTGATGATAAAGAACTTGGTCTAAGTACCTTTTCCGAACAAGTCTATATTACATAAGGTTAACAACTCTCTTCTGCTAACATCATTTCTTTATATTGCTTTTCAGTCAGTACTTTATTCTGTTGAGGTAATGGCTCGAGCTCAGGATCTTTACGCCAAGGCTAGGCGCAAAGATAACGAGCTCGAGATAATAAAGGAAAAACTGGGCGCCATGGAGAAAGAAAAGAAGTGCCTCGAGATGAAGCTAACTTCCAAGACATCAAGAGCTGATGCGAGCGAGAAAAGACTCGACAACAAAAATGAAGAGCTTTTGCAGAATATGCTCTTGGTGTTTGATTATGAAGTAAAACTGAAGACTGCCGAGGCAGATGAAAAAAGGCTTGAAGCTGAGGCTATCAAGTCAAAACTAGAAGCTTCAAGTCTGAAGGAAGAAAATACCAAGCAAAAGCGTGCTCTGAAAGACAAAGAACAAGCCTTGAAAGATGCCGAGGTCAGAGCAGCAAAAGATCTTGAAGAACAACTTCAAGACTTCGTGAGCCAAATGGATGATGCACAGAATGAGTACTTCCTAAACGGTTGGGAGACTACAATGAAAAAGATGGGTGTTGACTCCTCCTTCCCGACCTACCAGGAAGTTCCATTCCCCAACCCAAAATGCGCTATCTCTTAATTCAGCTTTAACAGACGTCAAGTGAGCTCAGGGGAAAGCAGAGAAAGAACAAGAAGATATAGCGGAGGAAGTCAACCAAGCTGCCGAGCTTTCTATATTTGGAGAGGCAGAGGCTGTGCTTCTTGAAATGGCTACAAATCAACCTCAAGTTGTTTATTCGAACGTGGATCAACAGACTTTGAGGAAGATGATGACAGCCTCGAGGGAGCTAACCTTAGCCTCAGATCCAGACGCTAAGGAGTGAGGCCTCGAGCTTCTTTTTCATGTCTTTCATGTTCTTATTTTTATGCTCATTTTAATTTCTCTGTCTGTATCTGGCTAAACGTTTTAATTTTAATGGATCAACTTTTTATCCTCTTGTTCTGTCTTAATCATGTTTGTGTGATGTGTTATTTTGCTTATTTGGGTTATACTTACTTCCTATCCAGTGATCTTTTCTTGCCCACCGTGGAGCAACTAATGAAGTTCCACAAAGATACGTTCTTAGTGATGGAAGAACAAAAATTAGAAGCTCTAGTTGAAGAAGTGATCTTCCAAGTCAAAGACCATTTAGTCGAGAGGATAGCTGACAAGGTTATTGCTGAGGAATAACATCCTCCTCGGCAATAATCCATTTTATCGTTTTAACTTTTTGTAAAGGATAGCTTGATGGGAAACCCGTACTTGACTTTGTATAGTCACAGAACAGTGTTTTGTAAAATGTTTGATTTATAAATTTGACTTTTTGTGCTACTTATGAGTCTTTCCTTGTATTTCTTTTGTTATGCCGAGCATAGTAGTTCTCTTTTTAGACATTGTTCTTCATCTCATTCAAATGAACTTCTTTTTAAATAAGTGATGGGGTAACTTCTTAATAGCTTTTAGTGTAATCTTTATGTATTGAAGAATCAACCAAGCTGACCTTAATAGATCTTGGTCGGCGGCGATTAGAAAAATCTTTTAACCAAAAATAATTCGTGAAAATAAAGCTATTCCTCTGGAAACCTTTTCGAAATAACACTGAAAAAACCAGTGTGGCAGCCCCTTTTGAACCAATATTGGATAAATCAACGTGGCTACCTTTTTCAAACCAACATTGGGTAAATCAACGTGGCTACCTTTTTCGAACCAACATTGGATAAACCAACGTGGCAATCTTTTTTGAACTAACAGTGGGTAAACCAATGTGGCAATCTTTTTTGAACCAACATTGGCTAAATCAACGTGATAATCTTTTTTGAACCAACATTGGGTAAACCAACGTGGCAATTTTTTTCAAACCAACATTGGATAAACCAACGTGGTAATCTTTTTTGATTCATTCATCTTCAAGCAATAACGAGTCTTTACAATCAATTAATCTAACTCTGACATGTACAAAACTTCCAACATAATTTTGAATCATCAAATATAGAATAAATCAAATATAGAATAACCTCAGATAGATGGCATTCCATGGTCTCTTGACGGGTCTTCTATTTGAATCCTCCAGCCGGTATATGCCATTGCCGAGCACTTCTGCGACTCTGTAGGGACCTTCCCAATTAGCCCTGAGCTTTCCTTTCGTCAAATCCTTTCTGGCTCCCATTAGCTTTCTGAGGACAAAGTTACCAACTTTGAAGTCCCTCTTATGAACTATCTTGTTAAACCTCCTCATTGTTTCCTGTTGATAGGCAGCTAACTTTACTGATGCAGCATCCCTCTTCTCCTCCAATAGGTCTAAACTTAAACCCACGGCTCTATCATTTTCACCTTGATCAAAAGCAGATGAACGGATGGTCGGCATCCCCACTTCTAAGGGAATAACTGCTTCCATTCCATATGCAAGTAAAAAAGGTGTTTCTCTAGTTGATCTTCTTGTGGTAGTCCTGTATGCCCATAGAATAGACAGCAGCTCATCCACCCATCTACCTTTTGCGGCCTCAAGCTTTTTCTTTATTCCACTGAGAATCATTTTGTTTGATACTTCGGCCTGGCCTTTACTCTAAGGGTACGCTAGGGTCGAGTAAATGTTCTTAATTCCATACCCCGATCAATAGTCTCTGAACGGAGTACTATCGAACTGAATGCCGTTATTTGAAATCAAAGCTCAAGGAATACCATACCTAGTGATGATGTTCTTCCAAACAAATCTTATTATATCCGCATCCTTAATATGTGCTAACGGCTCAGCTTCGTTCCACTTCGTGAAATAATCAGTACCGACCACAAGAAACTTGCAATTCGCAGATGCCATTGGTAATGGTCCCATAATATCTAACCCCCACTGTGCAAACGGCCAGGGGCTAGTTAGTGGGCTAAGTTCTTTAGCAGACTGATGTGGAATTGGGGAGAATTTTTGACAATTCTGACATTTCCTTACATAAGTGTGAGCGTCTTTACCCATCTTGGGCCACCAATAATCTTGTGTGATGGCCCTATGTGCAAGAGATCTGCCTCCAGTATGTGCCCTGCAAACCTCTTCGTGTAATTCAAAAAGAAAATCTTGTACCTTATTAGGATGCACACGGAGAAGATAGGGGCATGTGAAAGATCTTTTGTACAACTTGAGGTCGGGAGAGAGCCAAAACCTTGCTGCTTTTACTTTCAACTTTCTTGCTTCAACTTTGTCCTCCGGGATAGTTCCGTTCTTAAGGTAGCTGATAATCGGATCCATCCAAGAAGGGCTTGCAGTGACACAACCAACAGTCTCGCTGTTCCCGATGCTCGGCCTTGTTAATGTTTCCAGGAACACTGTATTACTTAACCTTTTGCTCGGCAAGGCAGCCAGAGTGGCGAATGCATCAGCATGCGCGTTGTGGTCATGACCGACCAATTCAATACCAACGACATTGAAGTTCTACAGCTTTCGTTTTGCTAACTCTAAGTAGTCTGCCATCTTTTCATTTCTCACAGCATATTTGTCTTTTAACTGATTAGCCATAAGCTGGGAATCAGTCCTGACAACTATGTTACGTGTAAATAAACGCTGACTAACATCAAGGTCTGCCAATAAGGCCTCATACTCAGCCACGTTATTGGTTGCCTCGAACTCCAGCTTTATGGCGTATTCGATGTAACTCCTTCTGGGGTAGTGAGCACCACACCAACGTCCGAGCCCTTCTTAGACGAAGAGCCATCTACTTCTATCGGCCACGCTGGTGGGACTTCATGTTCTTCTAAATTGATCTCAAGAGTCCAGATTTCCTGTACTTGTGTGGGGGTTTGTGGGGGTGAACTCTGCAACGAAATCCACTAATACTTGAGCTTTGATGGCAGTCCTCGGCACATACTTCAAATCAAACACACCCAACTCCACCAACCATTTAGCTAATCTTCCAGTGATATTTGCTTTTTATAACACTTGGCTAACTGGTTGGTCGGTGATGACTTAAATTTCATGAGAGTGAAAGTAGTGTGATAATCTCCTTGATGCAACTACAAGGGCCAATACGAATTTCTCAAGTGGGAGATACCTCGTTTTAGCGCCTTGGAGAGTTTTGCTGGTGTAATAAATCGGCCTTTGCACTTTGTCTTCGTCCTTTAGGAGCACAACACTGACTGCATGATCAAATACAACCAAATAGAGTTGAAGTTGTTCCCCAGGCTTTGGAGTAGTCAAAATCGAAACAGTGGTCAGGTACTCCTTTAGCTTTATGGGCGTAGCATTAGCTTCGGCATCCCATATCATTTTATTTGCCCCATTTAATAACTTGAAGAATAGTCGGCATTTGTCAGAGGCCCGGCTTATGAATCGATTGATAACAGCAACCATCTCTGTAAGTTTCTGGACTTCCTTCTTTGTTGTTGGGGGTGCAATAGCTTGAATAACTTTGATTTGAACATGATCAGTTTTGATTCCTCTTCTTGTGATCAGGTGAGCTAAAAATTTTCTTGAGCTGACGCCACAGATGCACTTAGCAGCATTAAGCTTCAAGCCGTACCAGCTTAAAGTTGAAAATACATGCTGCAAATCATCTGTGTGGCAGGTCGACTCTTTCGTTTTTACTACCATATTATCTATGTAAACCTCCATCCAGCGGCCGAGGTCCTCCTGAAAGATTTTTGTTACCAACAGTTGATATGTGGCCCCTGCGTTCTTCAAACCAAAATGCATCATTTTGTAATAGAAGATACCATTTGGAGTGATGAATGAAGTCTACTCCTCATCGAGCCCATACATTAGTATCTGGTGATATCCTCGGTAGGCATCATGAAATGACATTTTTGCACTTCCGGCGGTAGAGTTAACAAGTTGGTCGATTTTAGGCAACGGAAAGAGATCCTTAGGACATGCTTTGTTCAAGTCAGTGTAATTAACACAGACCTCATTTGCCATTCTTCTTCTTAACAACCACTGTGTTTGCCAACCACTCCGGATAGGAGACTTTTTTAATGGCTTCGGCTTTCAGCAGCCTGCCAACTTCATCTACCACAGCCTCGGTGTGCTGCCATGACGATCTTCTTGGCCTCTACACTACAGGCTTGACACCAGGCTTTACACTTAACTTATGGCAAATGACTTCTGGGCGAATACCTGGCATCTCCTGAGGACTCCAAGCAAAATTGGAGACATTTTTCAGCAACAGATTGGACAACTCCAACTTTTCCTCTGCAGAGAGATTGGAGCCAATCAAGAAGTATTTGTCATCCTCCGGATACCCAATATAGATTTTCTCCAATTCTTCAATAGCTTTTTGTTCAGGGTCACCCCCAACATCATCGATCTTGAGAGCATCTGAAGGGAGTTCAGTTAATTGAACTTGCTCGGGAAGTGGCTTGGATTGAAGTGCTGCGGCAAAACATTTACGAGATGTACTCTGGTCTCCTCTTATTTCCACGACCTTATCTCCAAATGGGAATTTGAGAACCTGGTGATATGTTGACAGGACAGCCTGCAACATATGGATCCATGATCTTCCCACAATTGCATTATAAGACGAGGGGACATCCACAACGATAAATTTCATGTTGCACTCAGCCGGTCTTACTCTGACAGGAATGGTAACCTTGCCGAGCGGCCAAACTGGGCTAGCGTTGAACCCGATCAAAGGACAAGTGAGTGGCTCCAAGTCTTCTTTTGTCAGTCCCAACTTTTTGAATAGGCTATAAAACATAAACTCTGTAGAGGTCCTGGCATCCACCAGTATTCTTCTGACTTCGGACTCATACATCCCCAATGTGATTACAAAGGTGTCGTTATGTGGGTGCTTCACCCTCAGTCTATCTTTTTCGTGAAAAGAGATAGTCCTGGCCTCATCTTTTTTCTGCCTCTTGCTTTGGGCGGTCGTCATCTCCATTACCTCATCATCCCGAGCATCTTACTGCTGACCCGAGCCAGAACACCTGGTGGCACCATTAGCACAACTGTCCATGTGAATAACATGGATGATCGCTGGTCGTTGAACATTCTGGCGCTGCCTTGCTCAGGGGGCTGCTGGTCTCTTTCGGCGTCGTCATCATCATCATTCTTTCTTCTCACATTCCCTTGCAAAGCTCGGGGATGGTCATCAGTAGCTTTGGTCTGGGCCTCATCAATAAATTCTTTCAAATGCCCTTCTTTCACCAGATCTTCCAAGTAAAATCGCAAGAAATGACATTACCCAGTTCTGTGCCCCCGATCTCGGTGATATGAGCAGTAATCTCAATGGGTCTTATTTCCTAGATAATCTGGCAATCTCGTTGGCCACCGAAAATAGGGCTTGTCTTTAATTTGGGAAAGGATTTTGAAGATAGGCTCCTTGAATACTGTGTTGATGGCTTCGAAAGCTCACTTTCTTTCAACTTCCACCTTCTTCCCCTTTGATTTATTCTTTTTCAGCTCGGGCAGCTTTTGCTCCTTCTGGTTTGATGGTTTCATCTCATCTTCCACCTTGGCATATTTCTCGATCCGGCACATCGGGTCAGACATGTTAGCCGCCGGCTTCTTAGTCAGGGACAACCATAATTTGTCCTCCTTCCTGAGGCCAAGTTTGAACGAGGTAACGGCCAGTTGCTAAGTGCAGCCCTCGACCTCATTGTAAAGCTCCATATATCTCCTTGAGTAGTCTCTCAAACTTTCGTTACCCCTATTTTTCATCGTGAGGAGCACGTCGGCTGTTTTTGGTTGTTTGGCATTTGCCAAAAACTAGGTAACAAATTCCTCCGCTAACTGCCCCCAACACCTTATATTCCCCGGGAGCAGTTTGTGAAACCATTGGAGAGCCGTATCCCCCAGGCTGGATGGGAACACATGGCACATCAGTCTGTCATCCCAACTCTAGAAAGTCATGACTTGCATATAGAGGCGGTAGTGAGCCAAATGATTCGCCTTCCCATCATAGGGGATGAACCTCGGCTTCACCAAATTCTTGGGAGGCTCCGCCTTATATATGTCTTCCGTGAAAGGCGAAGCGGAGATTCTACTCAAGGCCCTCCTTGCCATTAGCCTTGTACTGTGCTGTGCCAGTTCCCACTCAAATTGAGGAAATTCCACCATCTGGGTCTTTTGAACCCTTCTCTCCCTCATTTTCGTGTGGTCACCCTCAACAGAGCTGTTGCGATCTTTCTGTTGCCCCCAATGAAGCTTGCTACGTTCAAATGCCCCTCGTTGGCTGTGGGGTGCATAAAAATTCTTCTACTGCATAAGGATCTCCGGACGTACACCCCTAGTGGGGTGATTTCTCAAAATTCCTTCTTCAAAAGGAGCACCCGTCCTGCCCCCGAACCTCCTTTCCTCCTTAACTTCAATTGGCACGGATTTATCAGTCTCCCAGGCCCCATACAAATCATCTTACAAGGGGTCGTAGTTGGGGTTTGAATCACCTTCTACATCATCCTACTCCTCAGCAGTCATCTTTCCTTTCTCTTGG
>JAVXUM010000030.1:5059640-5075433 GCA_035590655.1 Pouteria glomerata
TAATCTCAAGAGAATCTCTTCCAACTCAGCCTGCTTAGCTTCTGCCAACGCCTGAAGCTCCTTCCTCTGTTGAATTGCTTCAGGATCCTCCGCTCTAGGCCTTCTGCTTGACCCCAGTGCAGGAGTTTGTATGAAAATGTTGCCCGCCTTTGGTCTAACGGGCATAGTTTCATCCCCAGTTAGGGGAGATTGTGTTGAAGTCAAACTCCCTTTAGTGACCACGTTTTTGTTGAATAAGAACAAAAATACAACGATATAGTACTAGGAACTGAAAAATCGATTCCCACAGACGGTGCCAAATGTTCGGTAATAGAAAATACCGCCGAATATGCTCTCCCCGTCCACTTGGAAAAAGAAAACAAGCCTGTCAGAAACAAAGAATTAGAAGAAACGGCCGAGGAAGGTCCCCGACCAAAACCTCTCTGATGGTTAAGTCAATCAATTGCTTAAGAATGCACAGGGAATTGTATTGAGAGTTCAATGGACAAGAGAAAGCGTACCTTGATTTGTGGCTAAGTGTTGTATTTATAGTAAGGAAAGTATGAGTATAATATTAGTATTCCTTTTCTGAGGAAATCATTTCTTTCTTTTTCTGACAGTTCCACCCATATGACAAAACGTCTGGCATTAAATGCACATCACGTAGCATTTAATGTAGGTATGTCTCAAGATGGTTTTAGTTAATTATTTAGACTTGGGTAAACCTGATTGTCACATCAGCTCAGTTACCTAATGATGATGAGTATATCAAACGCAATCGTTTAGTTGCATTTGAGCGAGTAAGTCAGGAATTAACTGGACTTCTCATGTTCCGTTCGTTTCGATTATTGGGGCCCACGCAATGTGGTCGGGGTGAGTTGTGCCGAGCACTTTTCCTGCTCGGCAAATTATCGAAACGTGTCATTATAATTCTTGTTACAACAGGTTTAAAGGAAAAAGAAAAAAGTGTAAATTGGCAAATACAAAACCACGGACAAGAAGTTTATGAACTGAGACTGTTAAATGATATTCAGAGATTTAAGCTCCTTAGAAACACAAGAATATTGAACTGCTTTGTTATCATCTCAAGTGTAATTACAAAATGCTATCTGTGCTTTAGGGATTGACATTCCCCTGTCCCAATAATACAGTAGTGTAAGACTTGCTTTTCACTTTGTAAAATAGTTGCTTGATTTTGGTTCCTTTCAGTCTTTAAGCACCACTGAAGACACTAAAAGGCTATAGCAAAAGATATAACTTAGGGTGGCAAGTCCACTTTCTAATCTCCTAATTTCTATACCTTGCTGGGATTTTAATAATTTCCAAATTACCTTGCAAATAGTCCTTGCATGAAAGCTATAAGTGATATTGCTATTAGTTTGCCAGTTCTCTCTTTTTTTTTTTCCTTTAAAAATTTGAGTGAAAATTACTTTATTCTGGAATTTTCATTGCAACACTATATTCATGATATTCAGTTGTTATAGCTTTATGAATGATATTGTTTCTGTTTTTTAGAGGTTGGAAGAATGGAAAGTTAGTGTTTCTTTCTAAACTTTGATGCTTCTTACCATCATTCTGTTTGTTTGTTTGTTTTTTTTTTTTCAAATCTATGAATTGGCCCATTAGAGTAGAGAAAATTTTACTATTTTGAATGATTAACAATTTTGTTTACTCTGAAATATGGTGATGAGGAAAGGTTGATTTATGCGAATTTAATGAGTTATATACATTGTTGCAATCAAGAGATATATATTTTTTCTAATTTAGTTAATTTTAATTTTCTAAATTATGTTTATTTTTGCTTTCATTTTTTTATCATAACCCAAACATGAGAAGAAATTTTAAATCTTTATCTTACTGTTAAGGAGAGAGATAGAGATAGAGATGGAGACATACGAGTAAGAGAAAAGAAAATTGGATAAACATGGAATAAAACAACAAAAAGAAGAAGAAAAATAATTAATAACAATATTGTTGCGTTGTATTACCTTGAAAAATCACTGGAATTATACAATGGTGTATTATCTTATTAATCGTGGTAGATCTTTAACCGACAAGATAAAGTATAGAATGACAAAGTCGTTTCACTGGGATTCTCTTTGCTAAGCAACCAACTAATAGAATTGAATAATAAAGAAAATATATCCAAATCCCTTAAACTCTGAGAGAGAGAGAGAGAGAGAGAGTGAAGTCCGTGAAGGAAGGCCGACAGATTGGGATAGTATTTGATGCCTTGAATATCATAATGGTGTCCGTTTTCCATTATTTCACTCAAGGTGAAAGAAATTGAAGCCAAAAGTTTGAGAGTAAAAACTCAAATTTTCTCATTTTATTTTTCTCTTCAGATCTGAGGTAGGTACGACTTATAAATGTGTCTACACTTGTTCTTAGCATGATTTTGATATATCATTTGTTTGATTTGATGAAATATTAGTTGATTTATGATTATGTATATATGAATGTATATATATATGCATATATATGTTGGAATCTCATATTGTTTTAAGTTATTATTGAAATAAATGTTGGATAAATATGTTATTGAGATGTTTACATATTTATATATGATTAATTGTTGATGTTGTGGCTTGAATTGATGATTTGGAATATTTTGGTTTAGAATTGGTTGACTACGAATCAAAAAATGGATTTCTGGATACTATGGTCCACACGGGGTCTAGGCAGCTCGTTGTTCATATAAAGGTCTGGATGAGAGTTATGTAGGAACTAGTGTTTTTGGGCACATTTGTTCGGATAAGGTCCAGACAACCCGTTGTCCGCACGAGGGTTCGGATGATAGAATGTTGTGGTTTCAAATTTGATATATTTTGAGTTTTAAAACATTGATTGTTGCCCGGGATCCTTAGATGTTGATTTTAAATAATTAAATGGACCCCAAATCATCCTTAAACCTAATAAGAATGTATTTTTATATTGAGATGTTATTTATTTATATGATTGAACATATCATGTATATGGGGCTCGAATTGCATCATCCGGTTTTATATTGTGATTATAGATTGGCTGAGAGTGGCACGTTGATTTATTAACGTGCTGAGGCACGATTATATATATAAATGGGATCCATGATTTTGAAAAAAATATTAAAATGAGATTTAAAAAATACCAAATGATTCTCAGTCGATATATATGACTAGAGCTAATTATTGGAGTTAGTACGTTAATATTGAGATGATATATTATGAGATTATCTCTAAACTACAGTTAGACCTTATTTGAGTAAAACAAATGTCTGACTATGGGAGTAACTCAGTTTCCTAGCAGAAGGGCTATAGGGTATATCTCGATACCTCTGATTCTTACATCTGTAGGGGTGTAACTCGGCTCCTTACTCATAATATATGTTGAGATATATGTTCGCCGTAATTGTAAACGGTGCAATAGGTGACCCCGTATACTTTGCTAAGCGTCACTTGTCTTAGCATAAGATTAGGGGTAGATAGAGATTAAAGAATACATTAGCCATTGCATTACATTCCATACACATTGTGATATTATGTTTTTGTAGATATTGTTGTAAGATATGATATATGTTTTATTATTATTCACTCTTTCACACTTATTATTATTCACTCGTGCACACTTGCACGGTCTTACCTATCAGGCAAGTTTGCTTATTCCATCTATATTTCAGGTAAACCGACGAGGCCAAGGAGTAGACACCTAAAGCTAAGTTGAGACTAATGAATTTGTCTATTCTATTATTTTATTTTATGATTAGATTATTGTATCTTTATTTGTACGACTCAGGATGTGGGTCCCAAATCTATTTCTATTATGAGATTGTATTATGATTTTGTTTATTGGGCTATATAAGTTTTGGATTGTGTCAACGGAGTGTAACTTTGACTTTAAGTTAATGATGTCATTTTTATTTATTTAATATAAGGATAAGGGACGTGTTAGTTGTTTTGGTTATTATGATTATATTATGACTCAATTTTAGAACAAGTTTTCATTTAATCTAATGAATTTTCATGTTCTCACACCGTTTATCCTGAACAATTAAGTTAGGAACATAACAATTTATTTTTTAAGAGAGAATAAATTTAGCTTTGTTGAATAAGTTGTGATTGTTCCAACTCAAATACATATTTGATTTGATTTGATTTTGTGGTCTATATTAAATAATCTATATTTCTAGGGTTTCAAAACTATATAAAACTACTATAACTTAATAATAACATTACGATTTCATGCTTCATGTTCTATTTGTTGTAAAATTTTGTTAAAACGGAACACTCATATCAAATCTTTAAGATCATTAAGATTATTAATATATAAAGCAATCTTAATATAAAGCGGAAGTATATCTGGATTCATCCGAACAACCGTAATACCGTACTTTCGAATAGTTATTGATCTTCTGAATTAATACATAGTTTTTTCTCTTTTCTCTGATGATGGCATGTCAGAAAGAAAACCCTACGTCTGATTTGGGGACCATAACCATTTGTATAATTAACTTCCTGTTAATTTTATTATTTATAATTTGGCCCACCATAAAATAGAAATAATATTTTGGTCAATACACAATAAAAAAAAACCTATACTCAATTGAATGCATTAAAGCCCAAAATATCCATCACCCTATTAGATCACTTTAAATGAGTTTAATTTAATATGATAGCCCTTAATACACAATAATCAACACATAAACCCACATGAGTAATTGAAATAATTCAACACTATTTTCTTTCTTCATATAACAACCTGAAACATTATTAACTTCAGTTCTCCAAAATCGTTATTTACGGTGGAATATATGTTCTGATTGTTTATTTTTATTTTTTTTGAAATTTTATTTATGGAATCTAAGATTTAATCTCACGTTCTAAACAAAATAGATTTGGGTAGTTGATATAATATTATTTAGTTCTTCTATTCGTATGGGTTGAGACGCTATATTCTCTACCATATTATGAAGCTACCAAAATAATAATAATAATAATAATAAAAAAACAAAATTAAACGAAACCAAAAAAAAAAACAATCAAGTGAAAAGTAAACTAAAAAACAACTAATAAATTTCATTCTCTTCTCTACCCTCTCATCTGTTTCACTATAATTCTGTTCCTTTTTCCCTCCCCTCCTAAACAAATAAATGGACTAACAATTTATAGAAGGAGAAATGCTACGTTTGTAATAAATTTTTTTAACATTATTTACAATATTTCAAAATGATATCGTTTTGGATGATAAAAATAAAAAATAAAAAAATCTCAAATTTGATACGTTTTTGGCACTCAAATCTCATACACTGTAAACCCAAAATATATTCTATAAAAGTGAGATTTGAGTGTAGAAAGTGTACAAACGATGTCTTTTTGAAATATTATAAAAAATGTTAAAAAAATTTATTTTAAACGCAGCATTTTGCGGTTATAAAAGTGCCCAGTCAGTGCACCACGCAGGTGCTCAAGTTGTGCCTGCCCTGTCAATGGTGGATGCCTTTGTTGACAGACCTTTTGCCATTCCAATTTTGTGAGAGAAAATTAGTGATGGCGAATTTTTTTTTTATGAAAAGGGCAACAGATTATGTATACTACTCAATTGATCATATCATTGTCATCAATACAGACCGACGGACACATCTCATTGTTATTCAACCTCGATTGATCTGATGCCTTTATTAATTGCAAGCAGTCAAGCGCAGCGGGATGATACTGTTACATTGATTTACGTATAATATATATATATATATCGTAGTCAGACAGAATATACGTATGCGCTACTGACAATCATCAGAGGAATCCGAATCGGTCTATGAGGAAGGTCATCAGAGGCGGGTAGGGGAGAGGGTCCCAACGGCGGCGGGTGAAGGAGGGGGTCCACCGGGTGAGATAGGGGGATCAGAAGCGGGTGAGGGAGGGGGTCCGCCGGGTGAGACAGGGGGATCGGAGGCGGGTGAGGGAGGGGGTTCATCGGCGGCTGAGACTTTATGAGCAGGTTCTTCGGAGGGAGGAGGGGGCCGTACCAGAATTGTATGAGTTGGGTCGCCGGCAACTTTGGGGACAGGTGGTCGGACTCTACGAGGAGAGCATTCTCGAAAGCTAATTAAGAGAAGGCAAAACGCTAGGTAAGCCCATTTTGACGCACCCATATTCCTTATTTGTTATGTGGCCTCAATGCGCCTTTGAATCACAATGGGCATGCACAGTTACAAGGATTTATATACTCAATTTTGCATGGTTTCATGGCGGATTTTTCTATATATATATATATATATAAGAGAGAGAAGGAGAGGGTGTTCAAGAAGGAGCAGAAAAAGAAGAAGAATGCATAAAAAAAGTATTTTCGTGCATAAATTGTTGGCCATATGCTTTGTGTGAGTACAGAATTTACTCTTATCTTTTAACATGGGTTTGGTGCTTCTTACGGAGAAATGTTGAAAGGATGTTTGGAGTGTTAAAAAATTAATAAAAATAATAATTTCATAATTTGTAAAATAAAATAAAAAATGAGTGAATTATAGAAATTTTTTATTTTTTTTGGTGGAACAAGTATTATCAATAATTTTTTTTATTCTAATTCCTATCCTCAAATATAAGGATTATCAGTAAAAGATACCACCCAACATATATAAAGATTATCAGTAAAAGATACCACCTAACATTGCTCCTACCTATACCCTTTTTTTATTTTATTTTCAATAATATATTTGGTTTTCAATATCCAATAAATAAAAAAATCGGTTCATATATGTAAAAAATTATTTTTTTAAGTCACTTCACTACCACACCAGCAACCAATAGTTGGTCGCATTGAATTTCAAAATTTGAATTTTAAACTTCAAAAAAATATAATTATTATATTTTAAATTTCATAAAATAAAGTGATATTTGCACTTATTGATAATAATTGTATTATTTTGAATAGCAAGTAACAGAGAGCAAGTGTTATAAATTTGCTGGCTATAAAAAAAATTTAATAGTGACTCTCTATACTATTGAATGATACTGTGACATTGTAAAATAAAAATTGAAATGAAAAAACAGTTAAGAATGCTATTAAAAGCTTCAAAAGTTTCCTGAGTTTAGTAAAGCAAATAGGAGTGCGAGTCGGCTATTTCTGGTGAGTTTTTTTTTTTTTTTTTGAGGGGGGTTCATATGATTTTATTTATATATTTATTTAAAAGATTTTAAACTGATTAGTCACATTTTTTTAAAAAAATAATTATAAAAATAGAAAAATATTATAAAAGGGTGAAAAGTGAAATTATAATTTTTTTTTTTTTTTTTAATAAATGTAAATAACATACTTAAAAACTGTCAAAAAAATTAAGTTTAAGTTAAAAAACATATAGGACTGAAAAAAATAAAAATTTAAGACAAAGAAAATCTAAAATAGTAGTGGTTTTTTTTAATTATTTTTTCAAGCCCACAAATTTTTTCACCTAAATTTATTTATTTTTTCGCTTTTCATATCTTTTAAATGTGTTTTTTACATTCATAAAAATTTTACCAAAATCTACTTTCAAAGACAAAAAATCGATATTCGGGTAATAAAAAAATTAACTAACTTTTTCCAAACGAAGGTGAATTTTTTATTTTAAGCATTTTTTATAAAAAAAATGTAACATATATGCCTGAAAATTTCCTATAAAAATAAATAAAATTTAATAAATGTTAATGTATCATATAAGCATAAGAAGTAAGAGGGAGAAAAAAGTTCATACTTTTATCAAGTTTACTAACTCTTTATAGTAAAATTCTCTCGATGAAAAATTTAGACTCGAAAATGAACAGAATATTTCAACTTAAAACTGAATTGAATATAAAATTGGTTCAATTTAATTTTAGGTTAGCAGGTTATATACTATTTATTTTTTATTTTCAAATTATTTTGAGTTAATTCATACCTTAACATTATATAGTATATATAAAAATGTAAGATTATAACATTTTGTATTACATTTTTCAAATTAATTTCTGATTAATTCGAGTGAATTTTATTCCACTTTAAGACTTTCGCCTATTAATTCGAAAACTGAATCGAATAAAAAATATTAAGTTAATTTTTAAACTCAAAACTGAACTAATTTTGATATATACCAAAATTATATACCAAAATCAAAGTAAGTAAAGCTAATTAATTTTTGAATTGATTCACTTTTTTGTATACGTTTAGGATGTGTTTGGAGTAATAAAAAACTAAAATAAAATGAGAAAAAGTAAGAAAAATTATGAATACGTAATTCATGTAGTAAAATAAAAAATAAATAATTTTTGAAAATTTTTAAAAATTTTTTTTGACACCAAACGGTGTCTAAATCTTCCCAACAACTGTACCCATATACCATTAACTTGTCATTTATGTCAAACTTGCACAAATCCAGTTTTACATGAAAACTTCGATTCAAACACAACTTCCAACACACAAGATGATAGATCTTCCTCGTTTTCCTCCTTATTACATTAACAATATATACATATAAGATCATTGACAGAGTTCATTATTAATTCGGTTCTTAATTACCCATATCCCAGCTACTAGTTAAAACTCAAGAAACTGATGGATCGAGCTCTCTCATTCTCCCTCCACAGCGGTTGGGCCCGCCCAATTTGCAGCGCTACCTCTACGCGGAATGCTGTAGAGTCTGGTGAGCAAGTCCACCTGAAATATGACTGCTGTGACATTCCCTTCGTCGTCTTCCCGAGCAATTCCTCGTACCTTGTGAAGCGGATGATCGAAGCTAATCAGTCCAATCCCACTCATGAAGATACACCCTGCATAACACACATCAAATTCAACCAATATTTGGTGCGTTTGCAGTGACAAAAAAATTAATATAAATCGATAAATTTTGCGTTCTCGTAATTCATGCATTGTGTAAAAAATTAAAGTTTTATGATTGTTTTTTTTTGTGTTTTTTAAAGTTCCAAATGAAGCTAATTATTTGTTGAATGGCAGATTCTCATGAAACTACTACTTTTTTTTTTTTTTTTTCTCCCTTCCTTCTTATGATGACATTTCCATTTAAGGACTAGCCACGATATCATAATTTTGTAGGTTATTCTACAATGTTCCATGTATATTCCTAATTGATCTCGATTGCAATTGTACATCATTAACTCAGTCTCCCCATACTATGAGCGTGTTTGGAGCACCAAATAAAAAAAAAAAAAAATAGAAAATTTTGTCAATTTTTTCATTATTGGTCGTTTGACATGTTCTTTAAAAAGTTATTAAAAGTCAGAGAAAGTCGGAGTTTGTTGGAGATTTTTGGTACTTTAAACGCCCCTGCCTGGCCATTCGTGTACATTAATTGTAAGATACAAACAAAAATACAATTCTTTCATCCAATTCTTCTTTCCCTTCACACACACCAAGTTAAAGAACAAACGAACCTGGAGGAAAAGGGGTGTAGCATTTTCCACAAGCCTCTTTGATGAATTTTGGATCATCAGAGCAAACCAAGGATCCATCTCCAGCCACTGCCCATTGAAATGGTACGTGTCCCTCGCGATCCTATCACACAACCAGCAACAAACTTTTAGAGATCAGAAATCATCGCATCCGATTAGTTGAATTAAATCACTCCAACAATATTGAAAATGAATGTCACATTTCTTTCAAGGCATTTCATGAATTGAACACCAAATTCAAAGCAAGTTAAGTTACTCAACTCTTGCTAGAAAAAGGGTATTTTCTGTGGCATCAAACAGGACAAAGGCAAACTTCCCTTGGAGGTCTCGGATGACTTGATCGGGAGGGTAGGGCGCCCGGTCTCTAAAAACCTTGTAAGCTTCAACCACCACCATGGCCTCTGTTGCTTGTCTTGAGAGGCCATAGTGCCTTCTCAGTTCACAGGTATTCTCTAACATTCCATTGAAAATACAGAACACATCATCCACTACAACAACAGACCTGTAACACATTAAAAAAAAAACACTTATTATCAGTTTCTTTTCCTTACATCAACAACTATACATTTTCTCTATATTTGAAAACAAGTGCTGATTGTTGTTGAATACAGAGTCAGTAAAATAATTATATATATGTATATATATATCGTTTTACTTTAGAGAATCTGCTAAAAGAAATTAAATCTTATTTTCCTAACAACAAAAAGTCTTAACCACAGAAGTTCAAAAACTTTGAAAATGCCAAGAATATTCATTGTTACTTGGATATAATTAGATGTAATTACTTGATTCAGCATCATCAACCTCAACCTCACAAAAAAGTCACTTCAAGATCACTTTCTCATCAACCCCATATCATCACCACTATTTAATAATATTCTGTCTATCAACACTATAATCAAATCAAGATTATGTCTATTAAACATTTTATACTTATAAATATCAGAGAAGTATGCATAATATTCACTTTTGAGTTTAGGAATTCTGATTTTCCCATTGAGTTTGTTTTTAGAACAAAACATGGACAAACACAAATCTAAATCAACCCAATTTTCAAGGGGGAAATGGAAAAGGCCACTTAGTACTTCTACAACACATGCATAAATTAAAAGCGCGGAAGTCCCCCACTTCACTTCATAACAATTATGAAGTTAAGCACCATGGACAAAAAAAGAAAAAAAGAAAAAAAAAAAAAAAAGTCAAATACTGTACCTCGGATGCAAGGGACTTTGATCCCCATCTGACAAACCCATGAAGTTCCCCTTTCGAAGGTTGTACAAAGTGGAATCCAGCCACCGCGACCTGAAAAACTCCGCTACCTCTTCCCCGGTCTTCAAATCCGCCACCCCCTTCAGAGGAAGACTGAGCTCCTCCGGTGGGTTCCCAATTGATTTCTCAAAAACAGCCAACATCTTTTTTTTTTGTCCTCACTAAAACTTCAAGAGCCTTCAAAACACCAGAACACAGAATTTTTGACAAGCCAATGGTAATATTAAGTACTGACGAGAAAGCTCTGCATTCTTATCTCCATATTGACATATTTGCCGTGAGAGAGAGAGAGAGAGAGAGGCTGCTGCTATTGTTACTGCTGAGCTGGCAGCAACTTGGGGTGGTTCGTGTACTCTGATAATTTGTATTTTAGAATGAGGTGTGTTTGGAGATGTATAAAATAAAAAGTTAATGTTTCGGATTTTGTGTAGTGAATATAAAATTATATAAAATTTAAAAGTTAGTGTCTCATTTTTTGTGTTGTGAATAAAATATAATATTTTATAGTCTCGTAATTCATATTTGTAGAGCTTTATAGAGATTTGTAAAATTTTATAAGATTTTATTTTACTTTTTTTTAACCAAACGAGCCCATAATTATGCCACAGTTACAATTTTTTTTTTTACATTTTATTTTATATTTTATTAATTAATGATCAGCATATTTTATTTAAAATTATCATAATAGTTAAATATCATTTTTGTTTAAAAATTATGATAATTTTAAACAGAATACATCGGTGACTACACTAAGGGGTCTTTTGGCATGCAATAATTCTCTGAAAAACTCTAAAAATCTCTACATTTCTCTAACATTTTTTACACATTCACACTTATTACAATTTTAAAAAAAATTACATAACTCAAGTTCCATTAATCAAATAGCTGTAATTTTTTTTTTAATGTGACCACCGTTATCCAAACTATCAAACAAGACCCATTATCAATATTTTTTAAAGAAATTTGAAAATCGTTCCGAAGGATTTCTCTGTAAAAGTTAATATTTTTCACTATTCATCTCTGAAAAACATGATTTGTCACCAAATACTTAAATATCACTCGAATCATATTTTTTATTATTTTTCATCACACCAAACACCTCTAATAACATGGAAAAAAAAAAAAAAAAAAAAGAGATAGGTAAAAAGGATTAAACGGAGCGTAGCATTTATGATTTAAAAAAAAAAAAAAAACATGTATAATACTGCCAATAAAACTTTGGCCTGGTTTGAGAATCTGAACGTACCTCATAATCATTTTTGAGCTTTCCAAGAAATGCTGTTGCAGAAAATTAACGGGGGAGTGGGATGGATAGGGACAAGAGCCTCTGCTGACCCAACTATTTCTTTTTTTTTTTTTTTTTAAAGATGCAGCTTTTGCAGTAATAATATTTATTTATTTTTTAATTCCACTCTTCTATCTTCCAGAATTGGCTGAAATTTTCTTACCGTTTTGGATTTTACTCCGGTTTCTGTGCATTATCATGACTAGAAAGAGTCGCATAACTCCCTGACATTCAGTAAAAATAAAATAAAAAATAAAAAATTAATATAAAAATAATACTTAGTAAAATTTAGTTAAATAAATTTAATAAAAATTAAAATTTTATAGAGTTTTTTTTTTTTTTTTTTGAACTCATAGGTCTGGAGAGACATTTTGGGAAACTCTGTTTGGATAGGGAGGCAGGAAAAATTTTAGAATCAAAATGAGTGTCTTCATCAACTGAATTTAATTTAATTTTATGACAAATTATGGAATTTTTGTACAATTTAATATTCAATTTAAAATAATATAATTTGATAAGAATTAAATTGATAAAACCTTTTTTTTTTTATATCTGCTATTATTATATTTTCTCGTTCTTCACTCAGGCTGAGTTTGTAAAGTAAAATAATTAATTTTTTTTTGTAATTAGTTAAAAAAATTAACTTTTTTTATATTTGAAAAAAAAATCAATTTTTTAGTAATTAATTTTTTAATTTTTTGTTAATTTGATAATTTTACTCTATAATTTAAAAAAACATTTAAAATATAGAAAGATAAATTTAATTATTTAAAAAATAAACTGAATAACTAATAATTAAGAGAGTTACCAAACTCAACCTCAATACCTGCTTCTCATTATACGATCCAATTTTATATCTCCCTTCACGTCAAATCTTCTAATTGAAGATTATGGTACTGAATTGAATATGTTATTTGTAAAACAGCTAAACTATATATATATATATATATTAAAAGGATCAAATTTAGTATTTTTTCCAAATCAATTTAATTCTTTGCTCAAGTTTAAAAATAAAAATTTCAATTTAATTTGTGATTCGAACATATGTTTGAAAGACAAAATTACAATAACCAAATAAAATACAACAAAAATCGAATGGAAATTACGATTTTAATTTATATAAGCAACTGTACAGCCATAATTCAATGGACTTTCTTGTTCAAACTTGATGACGCGAGGGTGGCTTTTCAGTATCTCAATTGCACACTCCTTGACAGCCCCAGTGCCCATCCCGTGAATTACGTACAGAATTGAATTGGGTGCTCTTGAACCAATGGCCATGTTGAGGTGGTGGGACGCTTCCGCCACTCGCATACCACGCAAGTCCACCGTGTTCTTTGACGTCTGCACGGCGGGCCCATACGAAACCACCAGCTCCTCCTCCGACTCTGGAAGATTACTGGGATTTCTGCTCTGCTGAGGACCATTCAGCGCAATTAGAAAAATGTTCCATCAATTTGTTAGGCCAAGAAGAGAAGATTGTTGGATCAGGTCACAAAATGTCCAATACAAAATATATTTAGTAAATCTGTTTTTATTTTATTTTATTTTTTATTTTTTGGTTTCCAACAAAAAAAACTTATTTGCAAATTTAAGCCCAAAAATATAAACAGGAAAATCATATTTTTACTTTTTTTTTTTTTTTTAATAAAAATTGACAATGTTTACCGCATCATATTAAAATGATTTATTTTATTCAAATAGTTTATAATATTAAAAGTATTTTAAAAAACAATAATATATTATTATAATGAATAAAATAATTATGTATTACTAAAAATTATTTATTTTACTATATTAAAATTATTTTTGGATAAATAATAGTTACATATCAAAGTAGTTTACTTTATTAAAATTATTTATTTTATAAAAATAGACTTATTTTAATAAATAATAATTACATATTAAAATAATTTAGTGATATTTTATTAAATTAAAAGTTTCAATAAATAATAATCACCTATTAATATAATTTATTTTACTGAAATAATTTTTAATTTTAAAATAATAATAATTATTATATTATGTATTTTATTTAATATACTTTATTAAAATTAAATAATATAAAATAAATATTTTATAAAATTAAGATAATCATGGGTGTGTTTGGAGTTGTATAAAATAAAAAGTTAATGTCTCGGGTTTTGTGTAGTGAATATAAAATTATATAAAATTTAAAAGTTAGTGTCTCGTTTTTTGTGTTGTAAATAAAAGATAATATTTTATAGTCTCGTAATTCGTATTTGTAGAGATTTGTAGAGATTTATAGAGATTTGTAAGATTTTATTTTATTTTTTTGTTAGCCAAACGCACCCTAAGTGGCTCCAAAACATACAATACAATTAATGCTGCCTTGGAACAGATAATTGCATACCCATTGGAAGACAACAATTGACACTTTCTACGGAACCTACGGACAGGATAGCACTACTACTTTCAGGACTAGCTAGGAACAATAATTGCAAGGGAATTCGAGCCATTTGCACTTTAGAGGGTGTTTGATAATTTTTCAGAATTTTTATTAAACCCAAACACCCCCTTAATTTGTTTCCAATACCATTTGCATGATACCGCCGCTTGTTTCTGCCGCTGGTTAGTGAGTGCTAGCACCCTCTTCCCGTGGGGTTGCTGTGCAAGAAAGGGAACTGATTCTGAACGAGGCCCACCATTGTGTCGCGAAGAGCTCCCGGAATTACACATATTGAAACATGAAGAAAAAATACAGATCAGGAGTGTATACATATATTCAATCAAAAGCATATTGTATTTAGATATTGATGATAGAAAATTTCGAAGTGCATTATTTCTATCTTCAAAATTGACTTTCATAGAAATTATTTCCCCTGTTTCGAGACTATTCTCAGTCATTGATCACAATAATAATAATAATAATAATAATAATAGTAATAATAATAATAATAATAAACTTCTCAGTTTTATCTGTTGCTATAGAGAGAGCTTTCTAAAGGTTTCATAAACAGTTAATTTCTTCAAAGTAAAAGTTTCAACGTAGAAAAATCATATTCTACTGTCGTGAAAGTGTATTTTTTATTAAAAAAATGAATTTTTGTCAATTTTTGTGTAATGTTTTTTTATATTAGAGGTATTTTCATCTAAATGGGACTAATACTACACTCCGTGAATTCAGAATGACGCAATTTCGAATTGCACTGGGATCAAACTTGCGACTAAAACAGGAGATACCTTGAGACGAGCCTCTCTCTCCCTCGTTTGGTAAGATGGGGTGGTTTTAGTGGGGCGTTGCCCACTCTAGGTTTTAGGTCACAAAAAAAAAAAAAAAATACTACACTTTCTTTGGATCAATGAATTTGATGAGATTTGATTTCATTTTGTGGAAATTGTCCTTACATTTCGAAATTTTAAGATTTTCATACAATTTTAAATCACACCTAAATTGATAAAAATTGATGAGAATTATTTTTTTTTTTATTAATTTGACAAATTTACCCTTACTTCTCCTTTTGGATCTTTTTCAAATACTAGAAAAATGCATGTGCATTGCACATGTATGCTTATTCTTTTTTTATAACTAAACTTAAAAAATAAGTTAATAATAAAAAATAAAAATATTATCTTAAAAAAAAATAAAACTTAACATTAAAATATTTATATCTTTTCCATATTGAGTTGTGTTGTAACTTTATTTATATTTCTAAATAAAATGTCAATTTCTTTCACTTTGTTATCTTTCTCATATATGCAATTAATTATATTTTCATGTGCATTTGCTAATAACAATTTTTTTCATTTATTTATTATGTTAATATCAAAATTTTTAATAGTAAGAATATGTTTTCAAATTAAAATTGAGCTGTATTAATATAAGACTTGACTTTTTAAATAATAAAAT
>JAVXUM010000030.1:5207736-5219901 GCA_035590655.1 Pouteria glomerata
ATGCTTTCTTTTCGTGGTTAAAATATGGTTACTTTGGCTGATTTTGAATTTCATTTACACCCTATTGGCACAAGTAGCAATATGTAGTTTCATTTCTGATGAAATATATGATGGAAGAGCGCAGGTAAAACTTCTGTGATCTGTTAGATTACTTGCCATACTTGCATAAATAGTAATTACTTGAATAATAAATAGTCAAACTGGTTTAATTTTTATTTATTTTTATTATTATGTTTTTATATAGAAGGTAATTGTGAAAGTGTTTTAGATGTTTTGTAAATTAGTAACTACCGAGCATGGTGTGACCAGTTACAGAAAGGTATGGATGATACAATTATCATGATTTCAAGTTGAGGCTTGAGATTTTTGTAAATGCATAAAGGGCAAGTGAAACCTTATATTGAGTAGTGGCACCGCTAGATTTTTCCAAAATTGTATCAAGCATGCATGGAAAGGTGCCGGACACTTTAGATAACATTGCTCTTCTTACTCTCTTCCACCATAAATATTATATTTAGTCAGTAAAGATTTCCATTTTATGAGCAGTTTGCTAATCTAATACTTCGAGGTACCATTCGGGTAGATGATGAATACATATCTACTCATGCCTTTTACCCTGTGATATGATAAATTCCTCTTCAGAATTTTCTGTACTATCTAATCCATAAAAATGAATTGGCTATCTGGTTCTCAACACTCTACCCTGTCAACTAGTGAAGATTTGGACACTTATCCCAAAAAAGGAAGAAATAAAAAGAAAAAGAAAGGATCAACAAAGATTTGTGCTTTCTGTAGCACTGCCATGGACATTAAGACGAGGGATACTCATCATGAATTTTAATTATGCATCAAAGTAAATTTTATATTTTTACATGTATAGATATGAAACAAATGCATATTTCCTGTTGTTCTCAGTCAGAAACTAAAACTATGTTGCTTAATTTGATGTTGCATGCCTTAGCTTCCTATGATCCTCTCTCTCTCATTTCAGGATGGCAAAAACAATTATTGATGCTGTTTTGGGACTTAGTTTTGATGATTCACCCAGCAATTTGGCTGCTGCAGCTCTCTTCTATGTTTTGACCAGTGATGTAAGTTGTTAATGACCTGTTCTTGCGATGCTAGTTATATAAAACTGAGAATGTTGTGAGTATTTTCTCTTAATATTTGATGCCAAGATGTTTAACTTCTTAATAAAGAATATCCTTTCCACAGTTAAAGAGCAGAAGATCCTTCTTTCTTCACTATGTGCTTATGGAGAAGAATCCAGCACATGCTTTGAATTTTGTGATGCTCTCAAAAACTGAATCTGCCCAAAACTAGTTTTATTTTCCATGATAGTTCATGTTAACATGTCTTTAAATCGGCATTGTTTGGGGACAGTGTTGTTAAAAGCACACCAGGCAGTTGCTAGGCACTGAAGCAAATCGAGGTCTGAGTGCGTCACATGCCTCCAAGCAAGGCGCTGTTAGTATGGTGACGCCCAGACGAGCTTTTTGGTCAATGCAAGAGGCACTTGAGACATTGCCCTTTTCGTCTTATGTAACATTTTCCCCTTTTGGGGACTAAATAGAAGGCCCATTCATTATGTTGGACGAAGCTGGTTAATAATATATAAGTGGAAAAATTGATAGCTACAAATCTAGTTGTGGATGTGATTAGAAAATAGGCAATGATGGTGACATCAATGATGGAAGTAGATGAAGATTAGAGCATCTTAAAACTTTTTATTATTTATTTTTTTATTTTTTTATTTTTTAGGTAGATAAGATTATGATTTTGTTTTGAATTTACATCTTTTACAAAGAACAGTTACTATTGCAGTATTAATTACTTTTTGTTCATTGCTATGTTTACCTAATTGAAATATAACATATATATATATATTTAAATAGTGATGCATGTAGAAGTCTATATTGGTTGATTTTTAAAATGTTTGGAGCCTTTAGTTGTTTCTTTTTCTCTCTTTAGTTTATTTTTCTCTCTTAATAGCATCTCACCTTACCCAGGCAAGCACTTAGGCACCTTATACTTCAGTCAATAAAGGGTCTTGGTGCCTTAGGGGGTGCCTAGCGCTTTAAACAGAACTGGTTTGGGATAAGTACCATTCTAGTTGAATTGTATTCCAATTGCTGGGTATAACACAATGATTGTGCCTAATAAAGGCACTAGCTTTGAAAAGGTCCAGATAAATATTGCATTGCCAACTTTCCAACAAATTGACTTTTGATGTTAATAAATGCCATACATTTGATCATGTTCAAACTTCCTTCGTTTGGATGACGAGACTTCTTGGGAGCTGTGGGACCCTTACACACTTGCTACTTTTGGTATTGCTTTTGCGTGGAATCATCTTTAGACTTTTGTTTTTTGGTTTTGTTTTGGTCTTTGTCTTTAGCCTTTAGGTAAGTAGAATTGTATGTATACACCAACACATGTATATGAGGATGAATCTGTATATTCTTGAGCAATGTTTACCTGGATTGTTCTACACAATTTGTTATCACCCGTAAGCATATTAAGTTTTTCAAATTTATCAATTGCAGGGTCAAGATGATCGCCTTTTGGATTCACCAATTTGCATCCGTTTTCTAATAAAATTGTTGAAACCACTCACCTGTGATGTTGGTAAAAACAAGACTTCAACTATTGGTGGTAAGCTTCTAGCATTACGCAAAGATGTTGATATCTTGCAAGATAGCAGTAATGGAATGGATTCCACCTCTACTGCAATTATGTGCAAAGTTCAGGAAATTCTTGTAAGTTGTAAGGAAATTAAGTCAAGTGATGGAAATAACAATGCTTTGAGGAAGCCAGAGTTGAGCCCAAAGTGGATATCTTTGCTAACAATGGAGAAAGCTTGCTTATCTACTATTTCTCTTGAAGGTAGGCCTCCTGCATCGCTTTATATGCCTCCAGCATCCCTTATATAAAGCAAGTTCTTTTTTACTTTAGTTGTTCATTATTAATATTTTTTATCCTTATTAATTGGATGAAGTGATCAAACTATGTATAGATAACTAATTTGAACGCTAACGCATACTCTCCATCTAATGGTGTAAAATTATATATAATTTTGAGTACTAAGTGAGACCATCCAGAATTTTCAACGTTCGCATCATTTTCTTGCTTGTCAATAGTATATGTCTTACCAACCAAAGTTTTCTTGAGATTCCATCGAGTGAATTTGAGATACCGTTTCCCTTATTCTTTGTGTTGTTTGATCATCAATTGTTCTTCTATAATTCATGTTTTTCGACTTTGGTGTCTTACATAGTCTTGCTTTATATTTCATTTGGTTCCATAACTTCATGTGGGGGCATTTTGTGATGTCCTTGTGATATGTCCACATTGAATGCTTTACAATTTAACTGTTTTTGACATTGTAATTTTCTATGTTGTGTTGACCTTGTTTAAACTAACTTCCTATTTTATCCAATGAACATATTGCTTTTAAACGAGAATGATGAATTTCTCCTTTTGGAAAATTTTGGTCAAAATTGCATGAGCTGTTGCCTAACTGATGCACTCTTATGCTTTCTTGTTGAGTCGATTTATTTTGCGCTGGGATATAATAGTTGGAATGGTTCAGACAGTAAAATTTTATGATAAAACCAGTGGGATATTCTAAACCCTATCTTATCTCAATATAAAGTAAGGAAATTTATATTAATGAAACTAGGAAATTCATTTTGTTTTGACCAAATTAGTTTGGCTTTTATTTCCTTGGTAATCTTCATTTCCCATTCCTAGTTACCCTTTCTTGATTGTTTTATGATGTGATATTTCTAATTGATTCGCATTTGCCCAGACACTTCTGGTACAGTAAGGAGGGCTGGAGGCTATTTTAAGGAGAAGTTACGAGAGCTTGGAGGACTTGATGCAGTCTTTGAGGTCGCTCGGAATTGTCATTCTGTTATGGAGGTGGTAGCCTGTATGTTTGTTGATTCTCATTTTTTGTGTTTCAGAACTGAAGCAGCTTAAATGAATGATTGGATCTAAGTGATAAGACAACTTGTATAAAAAGTTCAGGATTCGCAATTCCTTTTTCTACTTTTTTTAGGCTGAGAATTATACTTAAAAGTATTTTGACTTGGAATTGTCATTAATGCATGAATAATCAATACTGAGAGGTCATAAACCAGTAATTATGTGACAGATTGGAGAATAAATCTTTTCTAGTCCAATTGGTTGAGAATGCTGATTAAATATTGCGATGTGCACGTGCTTGTAGGGTGGCACAGAAATAATAGTTGACAATTTGCTTTTGCTCTGACAAGATATCTTGCAAAATGCTCTGTTCTAGTTGTTATAATTTATGGATTCTTAGTTATGGTTTACAAAATTAACCAAGGTGGTGCTAATGTTGCTGTGTATAACTATGTGCAACCATGCTTCCTGTGTTTAACTTTGTAAGACCCCTAAAGTTGTTTGCCACCTGACAAATATTTGTTGTTTTTATACCCTGAAGGTTTTGGTATCTGGAGTTCATTCTTCAACTGAAGAGTTAACTATGTCATCCTGACAAGTCAACTATGTAATTCTGACAAGCCACAGTTTTATGGGTTGTTGAAAGCACATGCATCATGATTCACCTGTCTGCCTTTACCAGATTGAAATCATTATCACTTGGAAATGATTAAAAATTTATGCTTTAGCTTCTATTTTGGCCAATGCTTGGGAATATGACAGAAACTCTTTTGATTGACTTCGCAGAGATGGTTGGATCAAAGTTCCTTCTCAAATCAGGGATCAAAAGATGATGTGAATCTAGAAAGCGTGGTGCTGCTTTTAAAATGTTTGAAGATCATGGAAAATGCCACATTCCTCAGTACAGACAACCAGGTGAACTAAATAAAGACCCCCTCTTCCCCCCCGGCCCAAAAAAAAAAAAAAAAAAATACACACACACGAAAAATAAGTTCTAATTAAGTAAACTGGCTTATGATTTTTGAATTATTAGTCATTCAATTTGGGCATTATTTTCCTGACAGAGTCATCTGCTAGAAATGAAAGGGAAATTGGACCATCAGGGTTCTCCTCGATCCTTCATAAAGCTAGTTATAAGTGTCATCAAGATTCTCTCAGGTATCTAATGGAGCTAAATATTTTCTTTTCAAAATACTCTTGGTTGGTCTCCTATTGAAGTAATTAGCTTAGCCAAAAAATAAAAGCTCAATGGTTGACTTGAGCATTTAGCTCTCTTTTTGTATAGCATTTCCGCTCCATCTAGTTTGTCATTTATATAATATGTGTGTATATATATATATTTTACTTTATCAGGAAAAAATTAATCAATAAAAATAGAAGACAAATGCCTGTAACGTTGCTTATGTCAATTCATGTTTTTGTTTGATCTAGTATGCATTTTGGTGATATGTGACATTGATGTCCAGGTCTTTCTTTATCTAAATATCCTTCGGGCAATGCGGATGATGAAAACATTGAAAAGTTGTGTAATCTTGCCAATGGGGCTGATCATGCTCCTGAACTGCCTCTGTTGGCGGGCCATAAAGGTAGACTATGCCATTCAGTGTACTCTCCATAACATTATTTATTGGAATCTATGCTATGAACTACTTTAAGAAAATAATTCATAAAACAGACCAGTAAAAAGTGATGCATGGAAGCAATTAACACTTCAGGATGCAGACATAATATCAGTCTTGGACAGAAATGTCTGGTAAAATAGAGGGAGGGAGAGGATGCACATGTTATGCACTCAGAAGGTCACTAATTCTATATTTGATTCTGATAGTTGACAAAGATTGTCATTTACAATGTAAATCATCTGTTAAAAATGAAAGTCTAACTTGAAGTAGTACATGATTGCATGAATTCAACTACCTGCCACAAGACATTATTATAACTCTAATCTTGAATATTTACAAGTCTACAATTTTGAGTTAACTTCTTGATTTCTTTTTAAATCTACAGTGGACAGTGATATTGTATCCATCAGTTCTACAAGGTGCTCTGGCAAAGAGTGGAGCTCTTCTTCGAAGAGCTTCAGTGTATCTGAGAACAGTCGATGGTTGTCTTCTGGCCGTTTAGGAATTGCTAAATCAAATTCTGACAGTAACACTGCATCTGCTGCTGACGCTTGCTCGTTGAAGATGAGAGTCAACTCTTCCACTTCGGGCTCATGCAGTGGAACATCAAAGAGTGGTCCAAGAATGAAATTTGGTCTCGGAAAGAGCAGCAAGGTTGTTGAAAACACCAAGTTTGAACTTTTAGAAGACAGACAGGATCCTTTCGCTTTTGATGAAGATGAAATTGAACCTTCTAAATGGGACTTGCTATCTGGTAGACCAAGAGCGTCTGAAACTCAAAACAGCAGGGCAATGCATAGAGAGCATGAAGATGGGTGCCAGTATGAACTGATGTTTAGTCAAGAAGAATCAAATAACCTTGATAATCAGCGTTCAGATGTCTCCTGTTCATCTGCTCTTAATGAAGAAAAATCCAATCTTCTGGCTGACTGCCTGCTTTCAGCTGTTAAGGTGCTTCGCACAATTAGAATTTGTCAGTGCAATCTACTAACAAACTTCTGTTTCCTTCAACGTGCAATCTCTAAATTATTCTTTGCAATGGAGTGACTGAGTTTATCTAATTTCTCATCCTGGTGATACCCTAGTTTTCTCTTGGCTGATGTTTAGATACTTTCTGAATGATGGCCAAATGGTCCATATTTGTGGCATTGAGAGATTGCAAACGCCCTATCATACCATCCATATTGTTTTGTAGACTTGCCTTCTGACATTTTCTTTGGAATTTAGTTGTTAAATTTTTTTCTAATATCCATAATTGATTTGCTGGCTTAAAGGTTACACAACATTAGTGAGCTCTTCAATATAGTTTCTGGTTTTGCTCTCTGATGGGGTTTTATATCCTTTTATGAATTATGTTTAACTTGGTTTTGATTCACATAATGCTCAACACTAGATAAAACCTTTGAAGAAGTTGAAAATTTGTATTGTCCTTATTATGGCAGGTCCTTATGAACTTGACAAATGACAATCCTCTGGGCTGTCAACAAATTGCTGCCTGTGGAGGACTGGAAACCTTGTCTTCATTGATTGCTTGCCACTTTCCATCATTTAGTTCAGTGTTGCCTCAGTTCAGTGAGATAAGTGAGAAAACCTTGTCAACCAGTTCAAGTCCCGAGGTTGACCATCAGAACGATAATCATCTCTCTGATCAAGAATTAGATTTCCTTGTCGCTGTTTTGGGCTTGCTTGTCAACCTGATAGAGAAAGATGGCCACAACAGGTAAATTTTCCTTTCCCATTACTGGCCTATGTTTTGTTGTAAATTGAAGTTCTTACCACAGAAGATGATAATTATCTAATTTATCTTGTCATGCAAGTCAGTATATTTCTACTGTGAACTATTTATTTAAAAAAGTCTATAGTTGTTTTCCAATGCTATTACTTGAATGATGATTCGTGGATGATTTTACACCCACTTCATTTATTTGACTCCCTTGAAATATGGTTGTGAATTTCTGCAGTGTTTATATTATGGAGAATTTTAATGAAAAAATGATTGTGTCAAAAGTGTGCGGTACCAACTCTCTTTATTATCTTAGGAACTAATGCCTTTTTTTTTTTGGCCCAATTTTTGTTATTCCTTAATTTTGTTTAAGTTAAGCATCACTACAATATGGCATAAGTTTGCTGAATTCAAGGTTTTTCCTTTTATATAGTAATTGTCCTTTCGTAGTTGAAATTCAGTAGAATCATACGTTACACTGAAAAGATGAATTCGCGGGGATGGATGTGATATTCAAACTCGAGTGAATTGCCAATTCAGTAAGTGCAATAGATTATTGTTGAATCCATCTAACAAAGTATTTGAAGTTGGTATTTTTATCCAAATTTAAGGGTAAAACATTTCCAGGCACAGTGAGATAAATAGTTTAAGATAACGCTGTTGTTTTTTTTTTTTTTGTTTATATTTATCTGTTTAAATTTTATATTTTTTGTTTTCTGTTATCATTTTTTTTCTTGAAATGAAATCTGAAACTGTTTTTGGAAATTTAATTTTGTTTACAATTATTAATTTTATTAGTTTTTAAAAAATTAATTGAATTTAACAAAGTATATTTCATATTAATTTAATTAATTAGATTAATTAAATTAACAATTCAATAAATGTAAATATATTAAATTGTATTTTTATTATAATTTGAAATTAATCAATTTAATTTAATTATTTATTAAAATTATTTAATAAAATATATTTTATATAAATTAAATTAATTAAATTATAAATAATTTAATTTAATTATGATATTTATTTAATAATAATTAATTATTAAATTAAATCAAGTTGATTATTATATAAAATTAAATTAATTATAAAATTAAATTTAATTAATTACTTTTATTATTTATTAAAAATAATTTTATAATTAACCTAATTTAATTAGTTATTAATAATTAATTTAATTTGTATAAAATAATTAATTTATATGTTAATTTAGTTTTATTAAATTTATATAATTAAATTTAATTATATTATTTATTAAAATAATTTATTTTAATATGATGTAACAAACATTGACAAAGTTTTAAAATTGAAAAAATGTTTGCATGGAAAAAAAAATAGAGTAAAAACACTTTTTGTGTTTAAGTTTTTTTTTTGGAAGCAAAAAAAATAAACAAATTTAACAAATATATTTCTATTGCGAGTTACTAAACGAGGTCTTTACATTTGCATATTAGCTGGTTTTCATTTTGCTCCTTTTTTTGATACCTATGTTAACAAAGGACCACACGAATGGGGTCAGAATCCTTTTATATGCAAACTATGTTGGCATAACAAAAACTAAGTCAGATTTAGATTAACTAAAGCTTACTAATAAATTGGGAAAGTTATCATGAAAGGGGGGAAACAGATGCAAAATGGAAGCAAAATATTAAAGAATTATTTTATTTTATTTTATATCATTAGGATTTTATTTTATTCCACATTATTAGGATTAGACTTTTTTTTATTCTTAAGATTGATTTTTATTTTGTTCTCTATGTTAGAATTTTAATTTTAGTATATCATATTTATGGGATTTTGTTTTGATTTAAGGTTAGCCTATATAAAGGCTTTGATTGTATTGAATAAGGGCGACTTGATTTTTGGAGATTAATGATAATGGCGTGTTTGCCTATTTTCTTCTTCCCTTTCTGACTTCTTATTGCTTGCTTCTTTTCTTTTCTTGGTTTAATTCTTCTCTTTCTTTGCTTTCAAATCTTCTCCCGCATTAAATTGGTATTGGGGCCGAACTTCTGTTCAAGGAAAAAAAAAAAAATTCTAAACTCCGTTACCGTTTGAAGCTAAAATCAGTCTAGAAACCCTAATAGTTGAACATCCTTTGTTCCCCTTTGCAAAGCTACTACAGAGAATCAAAAGCACCCTCGTCCGCTGTCAATCAAAGACCAAAATCACAATTACAGGCTTCTCATATTCAAATTGAAATATTGCAGATCTACAATATGTGCAAGATACCAAGCTTCATTCTCCCTATGGTTTGACTTCAATTTGTGCAACAAGCCTTCTCCTTTAGGTTGATCTTTGACTCTAATGTGATGGCTGCAAAACGCTCGCATAATTGTCAACAGCCATCGTGACAAACTCTTCCAGCATTTGTGAGCCACTGCAACCTCGTCGACAAACACCATTGTACTTGCCTCTGTCTGACGAGCAGCCGTGTATCTATTTTGGTGATCTTTGGCGACCTTTCGGTGACCAGCCAACCACCCTCAGGCAACCCTTTCAATACCTTGTTCGATGACATCGGGTCCCCGAGAACACTGGCAAAGTAAAAAATAAAAATAAAGGAAATTTTGTTTTGTATTTTTGAAAAAAAAAAAATTAGTTCAGTTAAAAAACAATCAATTTGGTTGAAAAAAAAAAAAAGAATTCAGTTTGTAAACTACGAATCCTTTTCAGACTTATACATTTGATTATGATATACTTGATTGGAATATCCCATTTAATTCGTATCTGATACTATCATGGCCAGAGGAATGATAGGATGTATAATAGCGATGAATATGGGTATAGGATCAATTTGTTGGACAAATGGAATTGCCTTGCACGGGGAAATCATATTGTGAATAAGTATATCGATCAATTTGTTGATTTCAGAATAAGATGCCATATAGTTGATTATGAATTTATTACTTTGAGCCGGTTTAGACAAGGCCTGAATAAATATCTTAGGAGAGAACTCTACTTTAGGGCTGTCACCTTTCTTGACAGTGTTTATGCTTTTGTTTAAGAATATGAGTTGCTCATGAGGGAACTTATGGAATTGAGCAGACGTAACCATTATTCTTCAAACTGCTATGCAAACCAAGTGGCCCTAATCAAATCGAAAATTGGATTTTTATACTCCACTTTCTAGTGTGCCATTAGTGGGTGACCAAATCAAGGGAACCATGACTGAAACAATGGGCAAGCATGATTTATTTATTAAAGAACATGTGCAAGAGTTTGATGAGGACAAATTCGAAGTATTGATTTATGAACCCAACCTCGAGGATTTTTAAGATGAATTTGATAATTTGATTGATGAGCCTTGCATCGTTACATGATTGATGAGCCTTGCATCATTACATCATTTAATGAGGGAACATATTGAAGAGTAGACTTCTAAGCCTATCTCTAAAATGATTTATCAACCCAACCTTGAGGATTTTGAAAATGAATTTGATAATTTGATTGATGAGCCTTGCATCGTTACATCATTTAATGAGGGACATATTGAAGAGTAGACTTTTGAGCCTGTCTCTAAAATGATTACTTCATTGGATGCTATTGAGTTTGACATTATGATTCCACCCACGAATGCTATTAAGATTATTGATATTCTTGAGATTGATTGTTAGATCGTTTTATATATTGGTAGTAGCTTCACTCTCATCCTTGCTTGTATGGTGATATCTCCTCAATTGAAGCCTGTGCTTCATCCACATAGTGTCTTTTGGGATTTTGTTCTCCCTATTGAGGTGCCTTTTCAACAGTTTAATCCAATTTTGTTGACATTCTTTCGGACTCAACAATATCTCTCACCATATTTTAGATTTTTGCCTCTTGGGAGAATTGGTGGAGACACCAGGTTCCTACCTTTCCTTACGCAACTGCACGAGTTTTGGTAGTCGCTTGAACATCCTGTTCGTGGCCTAGAGACTGAATGCAGAGCCCATGGTTTCAACTCACCAGAGTTGAGTTTTTCTCAGCTAGGGAGAATAATGCAAAATGGAAGCAAAATATTAAAGAAATATTTTATTTTGAATTATTAAGTTTTTATTTTATTCATTCTCATTAGGATTAGATTATATTTTATTCTTACGATTGATTTTTATTTTGTTCCCTATATTAGGATTTTATTTTTAGTATATCATATTTATGGGATTTTGTTTAGATTTAAGATTAGCCTATATAAAGGTTTTGATTGTATTGAATAAGTGGGGTTTGATTTTTGGAGATTAATGATAATGGCTTGTTTGCCTATTTTGTCTTTCCCTTTTTGACTTATTCTTGCTTGTTTTTCTTCTTCTCTTAGCTTAATTCTTCTCCCTCTTTCTTTCTTTCCTTCCTTTCAATTTCTTGTCCAGCATAAAAAACACTCCTCTACAACCTGCATATTAGATAGCTCAACGTCAGTTTCTTCAACCTATGCAGTTCCACTACTTTGAATATCCTCTCATTTTGCTTTTCTGACCCCAGAATTCATATAAAGACGCGGCCAAATTGTCAAAATTGGTTTGGCTGCTGACCATGAGTAAAAGAAAAAAAACATAAGCAGGCACTTAATGGGAAACTGAGAACAATAACTATGGGAAAGGCAGTTGAGTCTTCTTCCGATTTACTGTTTCACCCATTTACTTTTCTGCAAATGGAAGAGTCTGAGGTGTTACTACACCCCCTTCAAATTAGAAAAGAAAAGAAAAAGAATAAGCAAGAAGAGAACACTGAATGGGGAAAAAGAAAAAGGGTGGGGCAGGGGTAGAATGGCGCTATCTATCTGATGCGCCAAAGAGTTCGGGTCTAAGATTTTATGCAGTGACATGCTTACAAGGCAGATAATTTTTGGTCAACATTCGTAAATTGAAAATCTCTTTATCTTTATGATTATGCGGGGGGGGGGGGGGGGGGGGG
>JAVXUM010000030.1:5236959-5251012 GCA_035590655.1 Pouteria glomerata
ACTTAAATCACATACTTTATAAATAAGGGATAATAATGTACGCTTAATTAAACAAATAAATAATTTTATTATCACCAGAAAAATAAAATTAAAATGTCAATAACAAATTATGCTTTCAAGGGCACAAATGTAATACTTAGTCTAACAGATGATTGTTTGACTGGTTGAGTTTTCTCTCCCGCTCTTTGGAACCCCATTTGGGATTTAATTAATATTGGATTCGTTATTAGACTTGCCTACTTTCATGCCTTGTTTTGAGCCATTCATTGTTTTCCTTCAATTTGCCCGAAATTGCGGTTGGAGCCCCAAAATTTATGTCAACCGTGGGAACAGTATCAGCAAATCCGTCAGAACAAAATCAACTAGAAACCAACCCGTGTACACGATTACTGTGGGACATTTGTAATGGTTTGACAAAGATTAATACTTGAAAATTTTTTCAGGCTGTTAATTGCTTATATCAATGTTACTTAAAAGCCGTTGTCTTTATTATTACAATTGTCATTGTCATTGTAGTAGTTATAGCAATTACGCTTACACTGCCCAAGAAGTTGGGAGATTCACAAGTTAAACCTTTTTTGAACTCATCAGTTAACGTGCATTTGTATATGATTTTTTAGTTTTGTCCCCACGGGCTCCCCATTCTTACCTTCGGATGAATTTGTAAATGTGGATAGCATTATTGCCATTAGTTCTCAAAGGCAAACTCAAAGTGAGAAAATCAAGGCAAATTGGGATTTTCACAAAATAAGAGTCCTACTGACAATTACAGTATCTCTTATAGCTAACGAGCATAGAAGGGGCAATTATCTATCCTCAAGTGGTTATAATCAGCTTTTAACAAAGTTTAACCGTATAACATCCCAAAACCTGACCTTAACCCAAATAAAAAGTCGAATAGTACAACTTGGTAACGATTGGTGAGCATGGATGGACTTGAAAGACCCCTACTTGCGAGTAGCTGTAATGGGCTGAAATCTTGAGAGAAATACATGGGGTGCGCTTGAATTGTGGTGGGCCTCGCAACAACAGGTGTGTTATGAATTCACATTTAACGCATTTCGTAGTTTCATGTTACTCCCATTTCCTAATTTAGAAATTTTTGTTTTTGCTCTAGAATGCTCATCACTTTTACAGTTATTGTTTTTGCTTTCGTTTAGAGTAACCCCCAAATCATGAAATTCAAAGCTCGAGGATTAGAGCATCTAGATTTGATAGAGAAAGTTTTCAGAGTTAGTACGGCAACTTGGGAATATCACTAGACTCCATCCGCCAGAAGTCCCCGACCCGGCAACTTGGGAATATCACTAGACTCCATCCGCCAGAAGTCCCCGACCCTAGAATTGGTAAGCCTTAGAAATGTAAGGGTAGGCAAATTTTGTTGCCTTTGGTGGCCCCCCTCCAATACCTGGCCCATGCAGTCAGCTAGACGTGGGTAATGGGTTAGGATCAAGAAGGGTTAGGCGGTAAAGGGATGATCATAATGAGACAGACGATGGCTACAGTGGTTCCAGACGCTATCAGAGCCACATCGCCCATATGAGTGAACCCATAGCTGACATGGCAGAGGCCATGCGGGGAGAACCAATGAGGTTAGACTTATCTAGGCTCTTCGTCCAAATTCAAAGTAAGATTGTGTTGCGAAACTGTTGACCATGGAAGAAGTTTACAGCACCTTTGACTTGTACTTATTTGCCTCGACTTATTCACTATTGAAGTCAATAGAGAGGCATTTATGGCTCAACCCAATGATGCTCACAAGCTGAGTTGGTTGTTGTACCAACCACACAAACATGAACAAACGCAACGTCTATTCTCTAGTGTTCCTCCCTACCACTATTATCCTCTACTGGGTTTGTATGACGCATCCCGGAGTTTCTTCCCACCCCAGTAGCAGATTGTTTGGCTTCCCATTATTGTTTATTTCTTACCATTCATTTTGCTTGATATAAATTTTTAATGTAACATTTCTATGGTCCGTATGATACATCCCAAAGTTTTTTCTCACCCCAGTAACAGATCATTTGGCTTCCCGTTATTGTTTATTTCTTACCATTCATTTCGCTTGATATAAATTTTTAATTTAACATTTTTATTTTACTTCGCTCTACGGATATTATCACAACAAAATTGTACGTAACTGTTTCATTGCGGTGTCTTGACTTTTGATTATTTTATCGCCCTCTTATATACACAACTATTTCTTTCCTGTCACAACAGCACGCATTGAAAATACATGCTAGTTGTCTGTGTCGCTATTTCTGTAAAATATAAACCATGTTATATACTGACTCTTTTTGTTCATTTTGTGACATGTTCATCCAAATGGTGTCTAGATTCTAAAGAATAGCAAATGAGGGCAACGACCACTCGCTAGTATTGAATGCCATTGTTGGAGGATTTATGCAGAATGAGGTATTTACCGATGGAAGCATCGTATATCAGTACTACTTTGCCTACTTTCTAAAGTAGCCTTGCTACATGTCGGCATTCCCTAGGCAGCTTTGGATTAACAAGCTTCTAGCTGGCCACCCACGACATTTGTTCAAGGCGTGCCATGTAAACAAATATGTGTTCCAACGTTGTGTGAAGAACTAACTATGAAGTATGGTTTCAGTCGGTAAACGCCACATTAACAGTAGAGGATAGCGTTGCTACTTTTCTACTAACTTTGGCATATTTAGCAAGTTATTTAAAAAGTTATTATTATTATTATTATTATTAACAGTAGAGGAGAGCGTTGCTATTTTTCTACAAACTTTGACATATTTAGCAAGTTATTTAAAAAGTTATTATTATTATTATTATTTACAGATAAATACTACCTTATTGACACTAGTTATCCTAATAAGAAAGTCTTCCTTGCATCGTATAAGAGCAATCGAATGCATATACAATAGTTTTGAACTGGCGACAGGCTCAGAAATCCCTGAGAACGCTTCAACGAGGTCCACTTCGCATTACGAGGTGCCATCAAATGTATATTTGGTGTTTGAAAAAAAAAATAGGTTATACTACGAGATATGTCACCTTACGAATACAAGATGCAGGTAGAGTGTAAGGATGAGAAACATCCTAGGCAGGATGATAGAATATGGGTCCACTTCATTAGATGAATGCAAAATGTCCCCAAAATAACGTACTAGTACAATTACTAACATGTCTGAACAATACTCTCCTCCTCTGATGCACTGGCAAAAACAGAGTCAAACACTAGTACAAAGTGGTTTCCCTTCTTTAGAAGTTTTGGCGTTTAGTGAACTTTTGAGGCCATTTAGCTAAGAAGACTAGGCTTGGAATTGTGGAACCTTAGCCCAGGCTTACCCATTATTTTTTTTTTAAACCAAAAAAAAAGCATAATTCCTCCATAATAAGCAAATAAGCTCCCTAAGAAGAGCACAAACTTGTATTAACAAATACGTATATAAACCGAGCAGTAAGGCTCTATTTGGAACCCAGCTTATTTTTCGCTATCTACTCAATTTTTTTTTCTATAATTATTAAACTTACTCTCTCACATTTTAATTTTTTTTTTTAAACTATAAAAGGTAAAATTATCAAATTAAACTCCAAAAAAAAGCTAATTACTAAAAAGTTAAATTTTTTTTCTTCTCAAATACAAAAAAAAGCAAACTTTTTTCCTTTCCAAATCAAGCCTAAATATCCGGAAAAGAAATTATTTTTCCACAACACGTTCAACTCCCTATCATAGAGCATAATTTTGGGCATTTGTTTCATGATTGATGAAATTTTGGAGGGAAAAACAAACGAAAAACAAAAACAAAAGAACAATTAAAGGCATGCAACATACACTCATATATATTAACGAAACCCTAGTAGAAATACAAAAACTCTCAAAAAATGATGTCATAAAACATGAATCTAGAAGAAATCCAAGAGTCAGAGACTTACAAAGTTCAAGCTTCAAGAGACACGGTAAGTCACTTCCAACTGCTACTGTTGCACTCTCTAAGAAGAGGAGGAGGACTGGCGTTGTGGGAGCTTAACAGGGTAAATGAGAGAATGAGAAAGAGTGAGAGAGATAAGCGAGTTGGGGGTTTTATCGACGACCTGTGGGAACGATTTATGTATAACCGTTAGAACAACAATACTTATGGGGGACAGGTTCAACTCCCTACGTTTTGACTGATATTGGTACGTTCATGAGGAGCAATTTTTTGTTTTCTTGAACCCACATAAATCCGTTAGAACGGAAGACTGCAATTCGTTCACATGAATGTCCTACTATCCCTGGAAAGAGCCTTTTTTAAAATGTTGAATTTTTTTATTTTTTTTTATTTTTTTTTTTAATTTAGTTAAGGCGGAATAGCGCAAAAGTATAATTGAAAATTTTAGAGATTTTTAGAAGCTGTTAGAGTTTTATGTTACTTTTTAGCAAATCAAACAATCCCTTATAATATGTTTCGAGTGACAAAAAATAACAAAAAAAAATGTGAATTTAATAAGTTTTAACGTTTGGAGCATAATCACCAAATTACATTTTTTAAATATAAATAGTAAAATTTTTTAACTTTTACTTCAGCTTTTAAAAAAAAAAGACTGTTCGAACAGTTTTTTGGGTCTGTCGAAAGGATTTTATGTCAAAATTTATTGAAAGTAGTTGAAAGGTTTTTGAGATTTGTAGAAAAGTTATTGAAATTTGTAAAATATTTATTGAAATTTGTAAAAAATTATCGAGATATGTAGATATATGTAAATTTATAAAAATTTTATAAAGTACGAAAAATGTAAACTAAATTAAAAATTTTTAAAGATTTTCAAAAATTGTTTAGAATTTTTTAACATTTGTCAGTGTAACAAGCACACCCTTATTCACTTACACCCTATCTATTAAATTTTTTATCTAAAAATAATTTTTAACTAATTCAGTACTATAAAGTTATCTTCGTACTCTTATCACTGTTAACATATAAGAATATGTAAAAGAGCATAGGAGAAAGAAAATTAAAAAAAAAAAAAACAGAAGAGAAGGATTAGTATTTTTTTTTTTTGTAGACTTTTAATAATTAATTTAATAGAAAATAGTTAATGTTAATAATATTTAAAAAGAATGAAAATAAATATAAATTTTAAATGTTAAAAAATAATAAATATAATTGCTTAAATACTAAGGGGAGATTAGTATTTTTTTCTAGAGTTTTAATAATTAATTTAATAGAAAATAGTCAATGTTAATAATATTTAAAAAGAATGACAATAAATATAAGTTTTAAATATTAAAAAATAATAAATATAATTACTTAAATACTAAGAGGAGATACATATAATTTAACCAAATAATTCTAGTTATTGGACAAATGTAGTATCCTTGTATTTTTTTTTGGAACCAGTAGTACCCGTGTCTACTCCATCTATAACTGCATGAACCAATGCTAATTTTTAGAATTTCAAAATTACCATTTTTCTTATTAGGCTTTCTTTTTTATTTTACCTATTTGGAAATTTTTCTTCCACGTGGCCGGCGAGTACCATCCATTTGGATATTAAAATTTGAAACCCACCAACCCAACTTCTAAACTAAGGAGGTACGGTTTGGAAAGAGTAACTTTTGGGTACTTAATTTTTTAATTTTTTAAATTTTATTTTTTAAATAATAAAGAACAAATATGTGAAATTAACCAAAAAAACCATCAAAGTAAATATATCAAGGGCGACGATAATTTTTGCATTAATATTTTACTGATATTACTTGTATAGGAAAGGTTTAACGTGTATTTAAATTATAAGAGTTTTGAAATATTTATTTATCCAACGTGATTTAATTATGCGACAATAGAGATTCGATGATATATTTAAAAGATTATAATTTTAATCTTTATTATTATTCGGGGAAGCCTAACGTACTAACCGATATTTTGAATAAAAAGTTACAGAATTTAGGTGTGATAATTCATTTTTAATAATGTTTTCGTGACAATGTAGATGGTTTTAAATTTTGATGAAATAATAATGACGAGTGTAGAATAACGTATTCTAATTTAAACCATTTGTAAGTGGTAATATTATCGTTGACATTAGGTGATCAATTTTTTCAAAACATAAGGTATTATTTGTTTTCGGAGTGATAAGCTAAAAATTATTTCTTTTTTTTTTTTTTTTTTTCTTGATATTCTACTCTTGCTTTTTTGTTATTTTTTTTTTCTTTCCCAACCCCTCGTCCCCCATATTTGGTGTTAGGGTGAAATGCTCGTGTACATATATGTCGTAGCAAAATCTGGTTCTCTCGTTTTGTGAATGGAATATGTAATTTTTGCTTTTTATTTTTATTTTGAATTTTCCGCTATTGTTGAAATGTCTTGTTTCTTGACAATTACCAACTTATAATCAGGCCAGAGTCTCCTTCTCATATGGGATTTACCAGCCTTCTAGGCATTGGATTTTTTCGTTTTGCAAGGATGTATTACTGTTTTTTTAATTTTTTTTTTCTTTTATTGTGCATGTGCTTGGATGCATAATATTGTATTTAAATATTTGTTCACAACAAAGTAGAATTGTACCCAAAACAGTGGTTCTTAACAAATCTCCTCTCTCTCTCTCTCTCTCTCTCTCTATCTCTCTCTCTCTCTGTGTGTGTATATATATATATATATATCTTGACCGGTAATTGCAAATATTTGGTCTTTGTGTTATAATATCAATATTGCTACTGTATATTTACTCAAAACCAAAATTAAGTTGTCAGTCGTGTGTTTCACTAATTTCTATCCAAAAGACACTCAGTTACTGCGATGAATGTGATAACTCATTAGCCTTTTTTAGGTTACGTTTGCTCGTCAATGAAAAAAGAAAATAAGAAGGAAATTTCAATGCTTGTTATGCAAAAGAATTAGATGAGAATATTATTTGTCAGTATTTGGTATGTATGAATATATTTGGTAATCGAATAAGAAAATGAATTAAAAAATTAAAATGAGAAAACAAATTAAATTATTAAGGTAAAAATTTCAATTCACGATTTACAAATAATTCTTCTTTTAAAGATTTTTCAAATGTTCAATTACTTATAATTTCTTAAACGTAGAAATTGTTTAGTTAAGGTTTTTAATTAAAAATCAATCAAAATAAAAATTTTCTAAACTTAATATCCAGCTGAACATATCAATACCTCTATTATATAGTTAGTATATAGTTGGTCAAAATCAATAAAAATTCATTAATTTTTACTAATTTTCTAAATTTTTTTTTCAATCAAATTTCATTACATATCACTTTTACATCAAATTTTTGTACTTTTACTTTATTTTTTGATCAAATTTTAACCAATCAAACATTTCTATAGTAAATATGAAAATAATTCAAAATTTTTGAAAATTGTTTTGGGAACACAAAAATATTGGACTTGACTCAACAAAAATATTAGAATATTTAAAAATATGTATTAAAATTCATTTAAATATAGAAAAACTTTGTAATAAAATAATTGAGTGATATTATTTTGATATATTGGGTTATAATGCTTTGTGCATTTTATTATATCTTTATAAAAATATTAAAATTATTATTTCACTAATATTTTATTTTTCTCTCTTTAAAAATTAACTTTTACCCTTTTAGTAGAATTTTGATACTTGATGAGGACAGGATTCCGAAACAATTTGGTTACTGATATGATATGCTTGTAACCTTTAAATAGAGAATTAGCTATTCTAAAGATACATTCTCAAAAAATGGCAAGGCTTTTCTATTTTGGTTTAGGTAAATAAATAACTTTACCTAACCATGTTGTTACACTATGGGTTTGTTTGGCGCGGTAAAAAAATAATAAAAAAATGCAGTTTGAAAAATTTTTTGACATTTGATACACAGCCACGAAATTATGTTTTTCAAAGATAAATAGTGATTTTTTTTTACTTTTATGTCGGCTTTTTGGAGAGAGAAATCATCTGAACAGTTTTTTGGTTATGTTAAAACAGTTTTACATTCACCTTTTGACTTTTGTGTTAGTTTTTTGGAGTGAGAAACCGTCCATATAATTTTTAGTTCCGTCAGAACAATTTTGTGTCAAAATTTATTAGAAGTGATTAAAAAAAATTTTGGAATTTATAAAAAAGTTATTGAAATTTGTGAAATATTATTGGGTTTTGTAAAAATTTATTGTGATATGTAAATATATATAAATTTACAAAAATTTTACGAAGTACGAAGAGTACAAAATGTGTTTAAAAATTTTAAAGAATTTCAAAAGTTTTTAGAGATTTTTATTATTTTTTCACGTTTTTATTCCTCCAAACAGATCCTATATTTTCTTCTACATTCATAGTCACTAAGAAATAATAATAATAATAATAATTAAGCAGACAAAAAATAACATATTCCTCAACGCTAAATGCTACCTCACAATATATTTCAAATATGAACTGAAACTATAAAAATTTAACTGTTACAATTGAAATTTGATGGACCAAAAGTGATAGAGAGTAAATTATAGGATAATTTTTACACTTTACCCTACAAAATTATCTTTTTACCCTTAGTCTAATGGTTTTGAATAACGGCTAGCTAATGTAAGACAAAATTATTACTTAACTGAAGTATAAGGATTTAACGGCTACAATTGAAACGTGAGGAGTTAAAGTGACACTGGCCATAAATTTTGGGGGGTGATTTTTGTATTTTACCTTAAATTGAGATTAAATAGTTTGATAGTTACATAATATAATTACTTGATTTATTATAGTCAAGTGTATCATGAGAAAATATGAGAAAAACATATTTAAAAATAGAAAAAGAAAAAAGATCACTTAAAGATCATTTCTTCACTGATCCTAATACTTACATCGTTACTAGTATTTAATAATGTCTATTACCACTATAGCCAAATCAACATAACAAACGTTAGATATCTTACATTTATAAATACTAAAAACACATGCAAAGTATAGGCTCTCCCTATGATATTATCATTATTATAACTTACTCATAACTTGAATGTCAGAGTATCCGTGATAAGAGATCTCATTTGGTCATTTTATTTCACTATTTTCTTACATGCAGGTCCACGTCGAAAAAGGAGATAGATGAGAAAGTAGGGACAAATAGGGATTTCTCTGTACAATAATAATAAATAAATAAATATTAAATAAAATACAAATACTAAAATAAAAAAAGAAAATACTAGAAATATATGCAAAGTAAGGGCTTTCTACAAGATTATCATTATTATGATCTGCTCCTAATTTGAATGTCAGAGTATTCTTGCTCATGAATCCCTTCCGATCGTTTTATTTTATTACTAGTAATCACCTGTGCCTAAAAGTATAGATCGGAGCTGACAGAAGGTCCCACCCAGAACTGTCGAAACTCTTTTCAGTTGACATAAATACAAAAATCAAATCATATAAGTAAATTTATTTTAGAGATTTGCTTACACACAAGTGTGCACAGTGAGAGGGGATAGATGGGAAAAAGGGGACAAATGGAGTTCAATTTTCTCACACTAATAATGATAAATAAATAAGTAAAATAAAGATACTAAATGAAAAAGTAGCCTATAAAAAAGTAAAATAATAATAATTAAAGTTAACGACGGAACAAATTTGCAATAATACTGAGAAAACTGAAATTGTTGACTATTAAAAAACAAATACGAGACCTCACTTACGTAGCCATAACTGATGTTATTAATTTTTATAATAAACAATATAAAAAAATATTTTTTAATTAAATAACTAATAAAATAAATAATAATTTATTATTAAACTAATTTTAATTTGTTGGAAGACACTACGTAAGAGAGCGCTTGAATAATTTATAATATTTAATTATTAAAATATTTAACGGGTAAAATTTGGGAAAATTTTAAGAGAGTTGATTAGAGTGCAATTTGTGATGTCTTGAAGTTTTAAGTGTTTGAAGGAAAAAAGAAAAAAACAATTGGTGGAAAATTGACAAATAACAAAATTTGATTGAAGAAAATTAAAAAAAAATAATAACTTTTGTAACATTCGGTGGAATTTGATTACTTAAACACCACTTAGGCATTAATATATATATATATATATTTATCTTCGATAAAAACCCGAAGTATTGGACCGCCCCGGGCGTAAAAAGATCTAGTCTTAATCCCTAGGCATGAAACCGACGTAAACAACGCCCGAGTCCAAATTTGATCACCTCCGCTCATTAGTGAATATGATTGTACGCAACTCATTCTCAAAACCAGATTAAAGATTCACACATACTGATTAATAGAGGGAGTGCTCATTCCATGATTTCTGTTGTACCTAAATTCGTCTCACATCGGATGGAGTTGGGGACTGAAACTACCTAATAAGGGGTTTCTTTTCATTCCATTGGTATCGAGACCTTTTCCCCACAGTGGGAAACAAAACCTCCGACGCCCTTTGAGCCATAAGAGGGGGACAATGTCGGCCAAGTGAGCCGACGATAGCGGTATGGTTTGGTGCACAACATTTGGTGGCCCATGCAGGTCCAATGTGGCCTGTGGTCCCTCAGTCCCCGACTGGAAGGCCATGTTGTGCTCAAATTCGTCCCACATCGGATGGAGTTGGAGACTGAAGTTACTTAATAAGGGGCTTCTTCTCATTCCATTGGTATCGAGGCCTTTTTCCCACAGCGGGAAATAAAACACCCAACGCCCTTTAGGCCACAGGAGGGGGACAATATCGGCCAAGTGGGCCGACGATAGCGGTATGGTCTAGTGCACAACGATTTCCATCAAATTGGTTTCCAAAGTATTACCAATACCTCACGCATAAACAAGAAGATGCAGTGAACAATTTTTCATTGACAAGTACAATAGTAATTGTGGCTTTTCACACCACTCCAATTATAATTATTTTTATATCCAAACCAGCGTTCAAACGCACTTGAAAAAAAAAAAAAAACCTTCCTTGGTTGCTCGAAATCAACTAATAAGTATGATTGTTGAGGAAGGTGAGAATTAGCTGGTTCACCTCTTCCGGGAACTGCTCTTGAACGAAATGGGTCCCTTCAGGCAAGTTTGCCACTTGCAAATTGGGAACAAACACCTTGGCCTGTCCGCTCCTTATGTACTCCTCCATTCCCGGAAGCTTAACACTGTAATCCTTCTCGCCCGTGATCACCAGCGCCGGAGCTTCAAATTTCTTATCCGGTAACTGGAACTCTTCAGCAAGAGACCTATAAATAAGCATGTAAGGCACCGTTCTAACAACCCAATTTTCAGCAGAAACTATCGCTCAATTTTTGTCATTTTCTTATTCGCTTACAATAATTTCCTCGGGTTTAAAGTTGTCAAAAATTATTAAAAGTTGTTAAAAATTTTTATCAAAAACTTAAAAATTGTTAAAAACTACTACTTGTTTCACCAAATGCACAAAAATCGTAACTTACAATTTTTGGCAAAAAAAATACCAAAAATTACTTAGGTTTCATTTAGTTTGTTTTTCTATATTTCATTTTCTGCTTCTATTTTTTTATTTTCTATTTTATGTGTTTTATGTTTTACAAAATTCCAAAATAAAAAAAATAAAAAAATGCATTTGGATTGATATTTTTTATTTTTCGTGTTTTTAAGTTTTTTCTTGTCTTAAGTTAAAAATATTCAAAACGACTTTTTACTATTTTGCATTTTATGTGTAAATTCATTTTCTATTCTTTAAAACAGATTTTAAAAATATAAGTAACAATATATTTTGAGCTCTTTTCCTTGTCTTTAAAAATGCAAAATAGAAAATTAGCTCAAATATTCTAAATGACAACTAAAATTTGAACCTCCAAACAATACATCCATTTGTACGTTCAAACACAACCAAATCAATCGGTACAAAAAGTTTCAATCAGCTAACCATTTTGTTTTCGAGACAAGGGTCGAAACATTTACCTGTAAGGAACTTGAAGTGCAGTACGGAATCCAGACTTCTGGTACAGAGCTCCGTAAGTTTCGAGATCTTCCTCCGTGAACCAAGGGGGAAGAGGAGTAGATGGCTCCACCAAATCCATAATCTCTCGGTTTTCTTCAGCTATTGGTATTTCACTTTTGGAGAATAGAATGTAAATGTTACGAACAACTGTTTTAGCATCGAGGCGGCCAAACTCAGCTTCAGCTCGTCCGGGTTCCTAGAAATACAATTGAGATTATCGTTAAGGAAAGTTGAGAAAATTTTCAGCAAAATCTAGTTTCTTAGATTATGTTTTTTCTCATGGTATCATGGTTTTAAATTTTGCATGTTTCCATTGTTGCTTTGTGTTAGTTCAATTGTGGTGACTGTCGTCTCCGGTTTCTCTTGTTGCCGCTAGTTCTGTGATCTCTTTTCTCTGTCGTTGGAATCCTAACTGCCAACCAGTGCACAAGACTCTTACATTGCGGGGTCTTGGGAGAGTTAGATACAAGCAACATTCCTCTACAAGTAGAGAGGCTGATCTATCGAACATTTTTTTGGAATATTATTTTAACCACCACACATTTGATCAATTGCACTCCTACATTGCTTTTGTATATGAGATCACCTTTTGAAATGTTGTACAATATTCCACCTTCTTACTACCATCGCCGGGTTTTTGGTTACATGTGTTTTACTTCCACCCATTGCCAATACATTGGTAAAATTTGACACCCGCGCAGAGTGATGCATCTTCCTTGGGTATCATTACGACAGAAGAGTTATCGCTTACATGACCTTGTTAGTCACAAAAATCAATTCTCGGGACGTTAATTTCTACGAAGATCAATTTTTCTTTCCCATGTCTCCTCCAAAAACTAGACCTCAAGTCCTCATCCAATTGACTATAAGAAAACCACTTTTTTTCCATCACCTTTTGTTTGATCTACACATGAGAATTGTCTTATATCGTAAAGTTGAGTGACGGGTGTGTGATTAATATAGTATGACATGGACCCTAAACTCATGGGCAAGATTTTGAATCGAGAGGTGTCCCATGCATTATATATTGTCACCTACCAGGGGCTCTCTCAACAAATGGTATCATAGCTCGGTTTATATGTTTGCATGTGTTCAGAAGTAGATCCACCATATATCGAGAATGGGCGAAGGCCTACACTAGGATTTTAGAAATTACCCAACCTAACTCGATCCGACTCACAGACCCGCATACAAAAAAGCCCTAAGCACTCTCTCTCTGTCTCTACACTCCCGTCTCCTGACCCTGACACTGCGGCTCTCTCTCTCTCCCCCCACCAACAGCGACCACGAGTGGCGCTGGCGAGTCGGCAACCACGATTTCTCTCCCCCACTGACGATCGGTCTGCAGCAGACTCCAAAAAAGGAACCCAGGGAAACATATACCCAAAATCAAAGAGATCTGGGACAATAGGCTTTACAAGGTTTGAGAGATTTACAGCCACTGCTGTTTATAGTAAGCCCCTTCGAATGACTACATAACTTCTAGGGGTTTAGATTGGTCAATGTTTGCTCGGACCATTTCAATTCGGAGCTCTTATTTCTTACTTTTATGGTTATCTAGAATTAAAATTTTACTAGTGATTAGGCCAACACTAACCCAAATTCCTAGCTCCGCCACTGCATGTGCTGATACTTGACGAGTCTTGTTGTTGGCAGGAATAAGATGGGCAAACATTCACGGGGTTAGTGAAGTGCAATGACTGGTGAAGCATAGCCCAGGATCACTAGGCTTATGAGTAAATTTTGGAAATAGACTATGGGGTGTTGTGGACTGGTGAAGGGTGCACGGTGGTGAAAGCACTCGTCGAGTGGTGAACATGTTGAACAATGTGCATGAGGCATAGCTCAGGATTTGGCCCATAAGATTGAAGTTGTGCAGTGAAATATGCACCTAGATGGTGTGCATAACAAGCCCATAGAGCCCATAAACACGAAAAATAGCTTGGAAAGCTTTCACTTGAGGGTGAGGCTAGTAATATGCAAAAGGGATTCACATGTGATGTGGACATTGTTAAATATACATATGTCACCACATAGGAATTGTTACGTCGATCCACTCGATTGATTGAACTGTAAATGATACATATTTTTCCATGTAAATACATTACACAAAACATTTAAATGATGTAAAATTCTGGTTTTGTGCAGAATTTGTTTCCACCATTCAA
>JAVXUM010000030.1:5276357-5281357 GCA_035590655.1 Pouteria glomerata
CTTAAAGTTTTATGTTTTTAATTAATTCTTGTGAATCCAAAAACAATTTATCATATTCAAAGACGATATCCCACCAAACACTCCGCTACTGTGTTATGATTTTAAATTAATTTCTTTATCTTTTATTATTTTCAAAAGTACGTAGCAGGAGGATTTGCCAAGTCAAAGAAAGTTAATGGAGGCTATGTTTATTATTTCCTCAATTTTCTGATCAAGTAAAATACTTATTCAACGCTGTATAGTTTATATATATTAGGAGCGTGTCTCAACTCAACAACCAAAGAAAAATGAAAATAAAAAATAATAACGGTACTTTTCCGTGTATTTTACTTATAAGTGAAGAAAAGGACAAAAAAAAAAAAAAATCAAACAAAAGAGATGGAAAGTATATAATTATTCAGGTATTTGTTTTTTTATTCTATATAATTTCCACCCCCCTTTTTCCACATCTCTAATACGTACTTCCCCTCATTTATCTTAAATTCAAAAAAAATAAAAACAAAAACAAGTATAAAATATTTTCTAAATATTTTCTACCATGAGTTTATCTTAAATTCAAAAAAAATAAAAATAAAAACAAGTATAAAATATTTTCTAAATATTTTCTACCATGAGTTCAACTAACTTATCCTACTATTTATTTCACTGAAGCTCCTAAATTTTTCAAAGTATGGGGGAGAATATAGGATATTTGACAGCAAAAAAGTAAAAAAAAAAAAAAAATTACAAAAAATTAGTATAGAAGTGATACGTGATAAAATTTAATTGAAAAAATTTAAAATAATTGATAACTTTTTATAATTTTTGGTAAAATTTGATGTACTAAACACCCTATGTATAATAAATAATGAAATATTTTTTTGATTTTAAATTTTAACTAAATAATAAATATTTATTATTTTTGAAGAAAATATATGATTTTTTTCTTATTTTTATCATTTTTTAAGAAATTTCTACAATTAAAATTTTAAAAATAAAACAAAACAAGTTACTAGAAATACTTGCAAAAAAAAAAAAAAAATGAATGCTGATCAATTTTGTTAGAAACATAAAAATAATTATGTAGCTTTCATGATGGATTAATAATAATAATAATAATAATAATGATAATAATGATGATGATGATGAGAAAATAATTCTCATATATTTATAAAAAAAATATTTATGCAAATAAATAAGGAATAATTCTCATACATCATCCGATCCTTCCCCGCTCCTTCTATGAAACTCACTGAGAAATAAATAAAACAGTAAGCCCAGCTGAGCCAAGCAAAGACTCCCTGATCATCTCTATTTATATGTATATTAATATATACATATATATATGTAATATTTTCTCCATTTTAGTCAATTTCTTCTAGTTGTAGCCACATTTTCATATAATAAATTTTAGCGTCGTTCATGTCCTATTTTCTCCATTTTAGTCAATTTCTTCTAGTTGTAGCCACGTTTTCATATAATAAATTTTAGCGTCGTTCATATCCCGTTTCCTCGTATAATTATGTTCTTGCCACAAACAAGGCAACACTTTTTTTTTCTTTTAACACATGATGACACCTTTTTTTTGATTTGGTTTGGCGCTGCCGCCATTAAAATGTTGTCCGACCTTGTCTGCAACTCCGTCTTCTCTCTCCCCATGGAGAGAGAAACAACCCCACAACAATGAATCTTCCACCCAATAGCCATTCATGGATACCAGCAACAGCAACAGCACTAATTGCTCCCAACTTCACCGTCCACTCTCTCTTCACTACTTGCAGAAGAGCATCAAGATATCTCTCTTGGCTCTTCTCTCTCTCCTCCTCCTCCTCCTCTTGGTTTACAATGGCGCCGCTATATTCTTCCTACAAGTCCCCTTGCCGGCCACAGGCTCTGGTTTTTCGCCTGAAAAAGTCGCCGGCGAGTCAAGAGAATGGCCTTCTTCTTCTTCGTCTTCCTCCTATTCCAAGCTGTCTTCTACTGTGATGTATTCGATCAAGGAAGAACAACCACCTTCTCTGCCGAGGACGCATTTGCCAATATTTGAGAAATCACAGAAATTGGTCCTTCCCACAAACGATTCTATTGTCTTCGTCCCGAGAAGGAAGCGCAAGCGCAAGTCTCTGCTCAAGATTCTGCGTCCGGAGGCTCGGCCGAGCCAGTTTTCATACAGAGTGAAGGAGTTTTTCAACTCAAATTCGTGCAAGGTTCGATTTTTCATGACTTGGATTTTTTCATCGGAATCATTTGGTGATAGGGAATTGTTTGCAGTAGAGAGTTTGTTCAAGTCCCACCCAGATTCTTGCTTGCTAATTATATCGAACTCGATGGATTCCAGAAGAGGATTGAAAGTTCTGAGTCCTTTTTCGGCTAACGGGTTCCACGTCACAGCTATTTCACCTGATTTTGATTATCTGTTCAAGAACACAGCGGCAGGAACTTGGTTTAACCGATTGAAGAGAGGGAATATTGATCCGGGGGAGATTTCTTTAGGCCAAAACCTCTCAAACTTGCTTAGACTCGCACTTCTGTACAAATTCGGAGGGGTTTATATAGACACAGACGTTATAGTTTTGAAGAGTTTGAGAAACTTGAAGAATGTCATTGGGGCACAAACTACTGATCTTCGAACTGGAAATTGGAGTAGACTGAACAATGCAGTGATGATATTTGACAAGGGGCATCCACTATTGTACAAGTTCATTGAAGAATTCGCACTCACATTTAATGGAAACAAGTGGGGTCACAATGGCCCTTACTTAGTCTCAAGGGTTGTTTCGAGGGTTAAAGGGAGACCCGGGCTTGATTTCGATGTTTTGCCTCCGATGGCATTTTACCCGGTTGACTGGAGTAGGATTCGCGGCCTTTTCCGGGGGCCGAGAAACTGGGCTCATTCAAAATGGCTGCGGGGTAAGCTCAATCACATACGCAGGCAGAGCTACGCGGTTCATCTTTGGAATAGGCATAGTAGGAAGGTGAAGATCGAAGAAGGAAGCATCATAAGCCGTATAATGTTGGACACTTGTGTTTTCTGCAATTCTTCGGCAAGCATATCAGTATAGAATAATGTGACAACTTTGTGTATCATCTCATTATACGTGTTTAATTTTCTTTTATCTGCTGCAAAGTTGAAGGATATTGATTGTGGTGGTGGTGGTGATTTATGGACCAACTCAGTCCATTCCACCTATTTCATATGTTCACAGAAGAAAATATCTTTTTCACTTTTGCAATTTCTTAGTTTTAAGAATTTCATCTCTTTCACCTGGTTCAAGTGTTGATTGATTGGTTCACGGAGGCTGAAACCTTTCTTCCGAGGCATCCAAATTTCATGATTGAACTAAGTTTAGTCGGACATGGACTAGTTGAAACATATAAACGTTTTGCTGAATGTGAAATGCATGATCATCTTTTGCCTAGATTGATGAGCAATGCGTTTCCCGGCCAGCTCATGTTGGAGGCAAATTCCACGCCGTAGGTTGTATATGTAAGAATGGAATAATTAACAAATAATTAAGAAATAGGAGTTAAGAGTCTTCTCAAATCATTAGCCAATATCTTCTGGCTGTTTTCTCTTTGCAATTTTACGACAGTTTTAATTGATTTACTCTGATTAAAAATCGTTTTGCTAGTTAGTAGTTGCTTTCTCATCAATGACATGCGAAGTACCAGACCAGAGGAATACTAGTACATTTGTATTGGGACCATTAAAATCCGGCAGCCGCTATTAACTCTATAGTAAGCGGTATTTAGAGGCATAATTTTTAGTAATTTTTAATTAAAAATTATTAGTTATAATTTTTTTATATGTTTATTGAAGTAATTTGTAATTTTTACTAAGTTTTTGTAAATTTTGAGTGTTTGATAAAATTTTTGACAATTTTTTGTAACTTTTGAGTGTTTGATAAATTTTTAATACTTTTTAGCAATTTTGAGTAACTTTTATATGTTTAATAAAACTTTTAATAATTTTTAAGTAGAGTAAATTACTGTAACATAATTAAAAAATGACAAAAGTTGATATTTTTTAAACACTAATTTTATAATTTTTGATAAATTTTTGTATATTTTTATGCAACCAAAAGTGCTCCTTCTCCAAGTAGGCAGAGTTAATATTTGGCAGCCCAGATGAGGATTTGGTAGAACTGACAAAAGAGTTCTATTAGCTTTCATGAAATGTATACTCTTCTGATCATCTCAGAATCTGTCCCTGTTCCATGGCTATAGTGGTCTTTTCTAATGTTAATCATGGTTTGTGAAAACTTGTTAAGGGTTGTGAAGGTCTGTGCCAGAATGGTTATATTCTCACAGCAGAAAATATTATTTTATCAGAAAATTCTTACAATAAATATAAATAAAATAACATAATACGGACATTTTTATAATTAAAAAGTCCATGACTTTGCTACATTATTTTGATTCCTTTGTCTTTTTTGAAAAAATAAAAAACCATTATTTTCCCACGATTGCACTTTTTTAGGAGTGTTTTTTTGATAATGAAATATTATAACCCACTCCAGAAGTGGCTTGTGTTTCAAGCTTCATGGTCCTTGATAGACCAACGTGTTTTTTCTTCTGTCTTTGGATGCCTAGCTGGTGCTTTGTCATATTTGTGACAACTCAGCTACGGAAAGTTTGGTACCTAACATTGATAGATTGGTAATTAAAATGCCTCGTTAATAGAAATCAACCACTAGGTATTGATTACTCAATTGGATAAAAGTGATTTTTTGAGGTTTTATTTGTCCCTTGTCTTTATTGCCTATCACTCTCAGAGACATTGTGTTCAGCTCAAATTCATCATTTTGAAGGAACTTGCTGAGTTATTGTGCATGTTTTACCCAACGACATTGCCATGCAACCATAATAAATGACCTAAAGTCTAGCATGATTTGAGTTTTTTACAAATCGGTAGAGCACAATTTAAAAAAAAAAGCTCGAGTCAAGCTCTGGTCATAACTATAATATAACTCAAATCAAACTTGATTTGTAATTCATTCGGAGTCAAAATTAAACTTAGA
>JAVXUM010000030.1:5286357-5288085 GCA_035590655.1 Pouteria glomerata
TTGTCCACTAACTTAAATTGCTTAAGAACTAATAAATTCTTATTAAATTCTATTATTTTGAATTAAATTTCAAATTATATAGAAATTTTAAAATTTAAGTTCTGAAATAAAATCAAATCTGGCTCATAAAATTTTATTTTAATTCTAGACATAAGATTTGATGAGAATTCTCATCAAATGAAATCAAATCCACTATTCTAAATGGAGTGTTACGCAAATTATGCAGTTTATAATACATTTAACATAATAATGTGTCTTTCATTATCGGTTTTAAGTCATTTAGTGAGATCCTCTAATATTAAATATGTTGAAAAAGGATAAAGTAAAAATAACAGGTGTTAGAGATTAATATTATCACATTTTATATAAATAAATAGATAAATTCATTTGTAAAATTAAAAAAAAAATAACTTTTTTTTTTATATCTTATTGACTCAAGAGCCTGGTTTTTGATATTTAATGTCACGCCCTTAATATAATTTGTCCGGGACGGACGGTATGGGAAAATAGAAATAATTAAAACAAAATAAGACCTGTACCAAGGTCCAATCATAGAATAATAATCACTCTCAGAGAACCTAATATTGTCCCTCATTCCCATATTAAAGAAATATAACACGTCATAAACTTCGATACAGCCACACCCTGGTGACGTTATCCAATATTTACTTAATCGGAACCAACATCAATCACGGACCTTCACCCTGGGCCACATAATTATAGATCCAATAAATAAATTTTCATTTAATAGAACAACCATAGTTATTACCATCCACATTATAGATCGGACTTAGGCTACTCACGCCTAAACTGCCTACGTATCTCACATCGGGAATCAGGTCTCTGTAGTTCCTAAATCATTATCTAAATTACGTATCTCATACATTAACAATAAATCAAGCATTAGCATCATTCATAGCATCTATATCTATTGCTCAAGATATATATAATAACCATTCATAGTCTCATACAATCTCATGTAATCTCATGCAAGGAATATAATGGGATGCAATGCTTGTATATATTTCCAATCTCCATCTATGCTAACTTTATTTTGGGACGGGTGACACGTAGCAAGGCCGAAAAGCCAAGACACGCGGGGTCACCAACTACACCGTTTTCAGGGCTAATGGCAAACGCGTATATCTCAATATACCATATGGGGAACCGTGTTACACCCCCACAGGTGTAAGACTCAAGGGAACCGTGTTACACCCCCTGATCCTTCCGCTATTGAACCGTGTTACACTTCTAGTCGGGCATCCATCTATCCCAGGCAGGCATCAGCTATCTCAAGCAGGTATGACTCAGAGGAACCGTGTTACACCCTCTGGCCTTTCTGCTAGAGAACCGTGTTACACCTCTAGTCAAGCATTCACCTATCTCAGGTAGGCATCCGCTATCTCATAGTAGGTAACCGGCTGCAGTCTGGAAAATCATCATATCCATAAACCCATATTAACTTTCTAACTCCACATGACTAAGCTCTAGCCACGTTTATAAATTTTGGGGATCATCCGGTGTTATTATAATTTATCATTTCGACCTTAATAATAAATGAATAACGATCGTGCCTCAGCACGTCACAATCTATGGCACTCTCGGCCAATTCAATTATCAATTTAATCGGATAAAACCACCCCATATCCTAATGTTTATGATATGCTCAATCATGGAATTAAATATTAACTCAATTTAAAACCCATTCATAATCATCTCATTCATGAT
>JAVXUM010000030.1:5290069-5309918 GCA_035590655.1 Pouteria glomerata
CATATATATATATACCAAAATGCTCCCTACAACGTCTAGAGCATGAATCTAAGTCCCACCTACCTCGAATCTGAAGAGAAATGGAGAAAATGAAGAAAACGGGTTTGGCCTCCAAACTTCAAACTTCGATTTCTCCTTCCTCGCTTCGAATCTCGCAAAACGGACTGCGATCACCGCGTCGAGATCTACCCAAATCGACTATTCGCTTGCCTCAAAACTCTATCTCTTCTCTTTTCTCTCTTTTCCCTCTCTCTTCTTCCTTCTCTCTCTCTCTCTTCTGGTTAGCCGCAGGAACAAACGAAAAGAAAAGAAACGGGGAAGGAAAAAGGAAAAGAAAAGGAATCCGGCCCATGGCTCACTTTGTCCAGCCCAATCACAATCCGAGCTAACCCAGCCCATGAAAACTATAAACATATATTAAAACTCATTTTAATTATTTCGTTTTCTCAAAAATAATACAAAAATATACCAAAATAAAATACCGGGTGTTACATTTAATGAGAAACAAAATAAATGAAAAAATAAGTTTTATTAAAGAAAAAATCTAACTCTCCTAATTAAGAAAACAAATCTCAGAATATTTCTTTCATACTAACTACAATTCAATTTTTTCTAGTTATAAGCATTAGCAACCATTACTGCATATAATTAACTAACTAACTAACTAACTAACTACATCTTGGTTTATATTAGGTTTTGAACGAATGATAGGCTAGACTATGATTTGTTTAACCAGGTAATGGGATTTTAATATTAGGTTTCAACTGAATATTGTCTAACAACACTCTCTGTTAGACTAATATCAAGCATACCTATGAGATTTAGTTTACTAATGCAATTGATTCTTTCTCATGATCCAAATGTTTTCTAGAAAACTCTAGTGACCTATTTATCTTTTTTACACTTGTACCTGTTTAAGCTATTCTCTCTTTACCAACTCATTTTACATAGTTACGTCTAGCCCATTACTATTTACCTAATATATGGCTGAGATTCACCTTAAGAAATTTGACAATTAACAAGAATTAGTTCCTCACAAGAAACAAAATTTCTCATTAAAGATTATTTGCGTGGAATTTTTTTTTATGTTTACTATTAGCAATAGGGATGTCTTAGAATTATTTCCTGATGAAATTTTAGTTTTTTCCCAAAAAAAAAAAATCTATTTTTAGCAAGAAAATATAGTCACCAAGGAATTTATACATTTGTAAATTTTAGAATTTATACCTAAGTGTATGCTTAGAAGGACACTTGTTTATAGACTGCTACGTTGCATTCTTACAAACATGTATCTTCTTGTAACTAGGGCGTAGGTCTTGATGGCCTCTTTCTGGTTATTTGGGATCTTTATCTTAAGAGAAAATGTATTTTTTAATAGCTTAAGAAACTTATCAAATGAGCGGTCACTTCATTGATTGATTAACTTTAAGTGGGATAGTTTTACATTGAATGACAATTTAAAAAACCTATAGCAACCAGAATAAATTTCCTGCTCTAAATCTCTCATTAACCTAGTAAATTTATTAGCTTTCCTATGAAATCTACTAGACTTATTATGACATACCTCACATGAGTTAACCTTATCAATTCATCTTTGAATATTTCATTTATCATCAAGTGTTTCTTGCATATCATCCATGCCACGACACTTTTCTTGAATCGAAATATGATTATCATTGTCATTGTGTTCTTGTTAAAAATTATACCATAACATACTCATTGGCTATTATCCATTACAACCCCATATGCATATATATGCAACTTTATTTGGAATCCTCTAATTACAATTATTGCATATCTTATATGAATATTGGATCTTAGTGTCCCCAAGTTATATATGATCAATTGCAAATTTTATAAATCTCTTCTCCTGTAATATAATTGGGGTGCCCTTTATTATGAAACTCAATCCAACTTCCATCCATTTTAAATATTTATGAAGAATTTAAATAAGAACTTGCATACACACATACATGCATATAAGTTAAAGAGACCCTCAGAAAAGCCCTAAACATGGTTGCATTCTGACATATTAATGTTATAAAGATTATACCTTCAAAATCTCTCTAGTTTGATCTCAAAAAATAAATTACTTGTAGTCTTGATCATTGGAACTAAATGTTGGGATTTTAAGTCTGTGACTCCTTGGGTTACTCTCTTTTTCTATCGAAATTATAATATGAGAATATTATAATCATAATTCATAGAAAAGATTGTATATATAAAGGATATTGTATGGACCAAAATATTAAAATGGATTAGGTTTCCTACATAAATAAGAAATTTTAATCCAACTAGAATTAAATCTTATTTATGTAAATTACAATTCATATCGCTACAAAATTGTAATTACATTCTTGATCATATTTGAATTAAAGTTCGAGTTTCACATTATTAATATTTGTATATCTTTATATAAACTTACAGTTACTCGCTAATTAAATTAAGTAACTAAAAAATTAATTCAATTGGTATATTAAGTTTATTTGGATCTTCCACTTAAATTATTTGACATATCGGATTAAAAATTCACTTACAGAGTTTAAAAATTCACCTATACCGTTTCTAAAGTCGATATAGACTTATTAAATCCATGTGTCATACATAAATATGTCTAGTTCTATTAAAAGTGTGAACTGTAAAGTTATATTTTACAAGAAACATTAATATGATTTTTCATATGTAATTTATACTCTATCTATTATATGAAATAAGATATACATACGCATACAATAAAGAAATAATGTTAAATCAATAATACTTACTCAGATTCTCGTTAAAATGAAATAAATAAAATTGTAAATAAATATTAAAATCATAACAAAGGTATGTTTATTAATCTATATTTCTAAATATAAGTACAACACACATAGTTAACTATAAGTTTCACTAACAATGCATTTTAATTAAAAAAAATATTTACTAAGAGTTATAGTCACTAACCCTTTGACATTAAGAAATTATAAAACTATGTTCTTTTATTTTTATTTTTATCTTTATCTGTATAAAATATATTCCCATTTTAAAATTTTACTTAAAAAGAAAAGAAAATTAATTTATAATTTGTACGAAAGCTCATTGACAGTGAAGTTACAAGATGAGTTACTAATGGGATAATAATTAAGCAAAACATACCAGTGTTAATAATATGTAAAATAATTAAAAGTGTTTGTATATTTATTAACAATTTTTTTTAGTTGTTTTAGTACACTTTGCAACTTTAATTGAATTGAAAAATTTTTTAATTCTGAAAATTAAGGTAATTTGAAATTTACCTGATGTTAAACTAGGAATAAATAAATTAAAGTCAACCATGGCATATCATTGTTCTATTATAAAAGGATGGCCTATCCTTATTCTATTATAAAACTACTACGATTTTAATCTAAATTATATTGGTTTGCATAAGGCAATATATGAAAACTTAAGTATAGTGCGACAAAAAAATAATAAAAGAAACCAAAATCTCTGATAAATGAAGCGAAGAGAAAAATAAAATAACATAGTAAAACTTTTTAAACCTTCTGAAATCCAGATAGATAATTATGAAAATAGGGATGTCATCATCCTATTTTATTTATATCAAAAAGTAAGACTAAAATTAGATCATAACTCAAAAAAAAAATAATAATAATAAACACAAAATTGAAAAACATCCACGACAAAAGATTATAAATATTTACTTTGTGTTTGATGAAATTAATTAATAAAAATTGTTTAGAATACCTCTAGTTAAGTATTCAACATCTTGTCTCCTTAAAGTTTGATAAAGAAACTTATGTTTTTGTTTTGTTTAAGAAAAAACATGCACCCCATTCATTTTTAAGAGTCAATAAATAAAAGCACCCTACATTTTGTTGCGACCAAAACCATGGTCGATGAGTTGGTCCCAGTAAGTATATTTGTCTTTGTTTCTTAAATATATTTATACATAAATTTTACAAATATTATTTATAGAAATACAAAATAATAATTAAAGTAAATATTTTTTTAATCTTAATTTGTCGATAACTAAAAATATATATCTTATTATACATCTCTATTAATGTTTACTACTACTTAATTTTTACTTTAAAATAAATATTATTTAAAACATATTGATAACATAGTGAATCCGGATAAGCACTGGATGATCCAAATCAAGTCCGGGTCATCACCTTGACACTGGTGTGTTACCTGCCAAAAAGCCTCCGATGCTTAGATTAGCAAGAAAGCTGATAAAATATTTTGGCAGAGTAACGGCAAAGGTAAACGTAATGTGTCTACCTGGGTACCGGAGATTAATATATTTATATATGTCTGTTGATCCTGCATGGAGACTTTAGATGTGAATAGTACTAAATCATATTTATTATTCAATCAGATTTTGCCACATGAATTCATAGATCCCAATGCTGATATCACTCGATTAGTTATCAAAATTGTTAGTGGGTAAGCAATACCCCGATAGGCGAGTATAACAGAATATGTCAGCAGGTGACCATATGCGTGACTCTAACGTAAGCAACTTTGTTTTATTTAGAAATATCAGCCTAGCTTCCAACCGTATTGATAGGCCGGTCAGGTAGTTTTATTGATCAGTCGGTCGGGCAGATCTTCCTGACAGTATAAACAATCAGTCGAGTTAATGCACCTCAGTCGGGAATGATCACTCGGATCAGTCAATAACGCTGGTCAAAGCCGTTCGGATATGATCTTCAGTCAAGCATGAATAACTAGTTTGAGTATTCGGTCAGGTATGGGTGTTTAGTCAGGTGCACCCTATCATATATATTGCAACTAAGTAGACGAAAGAGTAAAATATTTATGACTCTACAAATTACGAATATAAAATATTTTGTTTCTTTTAACAAGTACTAAAATTATTTCGCTAGAATGATGTCACACATTTTTTTGTTATAAAACAAGACTAAACATATTTTTTCCTGACTAATATTTTTTCTCCTTATACAAAATAAGATTTTCTAATTTTTAGTAAGAAAATATTTAATTTCTCGCTAAAACTTTTCATAAATATTTTTCACGATGACTTTTAACAAGGAAATTTAATATTTCTCGTGGATTTTTTTTATTTCCATCATTCTTGCTGAAATTTATATGGCATCAACTATTTTCATAACAAGTATTAGTGTGAAACTTTAGTTTCCTTATTAAATATGACAGTCATTTTCTGTGAACCCACATAATTTTCACGTCAAAAACTTACTTAGCTTGCTATTGGTCCATTTTTCTATTACACTTTATTTTCTACTTTTCTTTTCTATTTTTAACTTCGTTAACTTTTCCTTTTGAATTTGGTTGTGTGTGTAGTGGGATGAGGCTTTAGTGCTCACAATTTTATCAAATTATCTTTATATAAAAGTGAGAAGTATACTGGCGTTGATAAAGTAACCATTCTTAGCCAGAGTGAGATAAAAATAGCTTTAAATCATCTAAGATGATAATTCCAAAACATTTATAATCTTTCTCTATTATCTTACTTTGAGTTAGAACCACTTATAAAGTTATAGATGAGATTAAACTAAACTAGTTGTGGCAAATTTAAAAAAAAAAAAAAGTGCTAGGTTACTTAATGTAAAGACTAAGCTAGCTCAATATATGGTTATTTTATTGGGATAAGTTAAGCTTATTTTTTTACAAAAAAGTTTCGTTTGGAGCTCTATCAAATTCAATAAATCTCTATAAAATATAAATTTTTTACTTATTATACGATTTACTATACTACAGCTTTTATCAATTATACTAACTTCTGTAGTTTTTATCAATTATATTAACTTTTTTTTCACTCTAAACACCCTCAAATTCTATTGTTGAGCATCTCATATGAATTCCTTTTTTGAGGAATTTTTTTTCTTCTTTGAACTTATCTAGTTTGCCGACCCCACCTAGTGGGAAGAGGCTTAGTTTGGTTTGGTTTGGTTTGAACTTATCTAGTTTGTACTAATGGAACTTGAGAAATTGGAGTAAGTTTCTGAAAAAAATATTTGATTAAAAAACCCTTTTTTTGAACTTAAATTCCTCTCTCGTAAGATTAAACTTTGGAATATTGGACCTAAATTAAACATTTTGATTGATTTTTATTTCTATCAAACTTTTATTTTTTTAATGGAAATGTTATCTGATATATACTGATAGATTGATGTCTCCACTACTTCTTGGTACTTTATAACATCATGATTGGTAGGATAATTTGAATTATAAAACCATCTAGCATGATTAACACTAGAGAAAATGAAAAACTTAGATTTTATATAACTTACACGAGTTTTTTAGAACTTGTTGATGTGAGCCCTTATTTGCAATTTTGTACTCTTAGATACTTTTTACATTTCTTGAGGAGCATGCATACCTTACTGTTATTATTGTTTAATTCATATTGCGTTCTTATGTTGCTCTTATTCGCAATATCAATTATCTAATGTAAGAAATTCCTCCTTAAATGTCTTTTTGCACAAAATAACATTCTCTTATTTTGATAATTTTAATACTTCTGTATAAACCCAAAATATGAATTAAGGATTTAAATTTGATGCACTTCATTATTGTAAGAAACTCTTCTATATGTCCTTTATGAATCTGACTCTGGAAATTATAACTAGTTACCCTTGATTGTTGAATATTTGAATTTTTTTAGCTATTTGTAACTATTTTGTTAGTAATTTCCAAAAATAAAGCCTTAATATTCACATTCATTAAAGTCATTTCCTCACTTATTTTTTTATTTAGCTCCTCCATTGAATTGAGAAATTCATAAGATTCTTAATTTCTTGAAAATGTTAGAACTTTTCTTCAGTAATGTATTTTTTAGCAATTGTTGGATCTTGAATATGTTATTGTAGGATTAAATGCTCTAATACCACTTGATAAGAACCTAGTTCTTAGCGTTTGGTTAAAAATAAAATAAAAAATACAATGAAACAAAGGGGTGTTACTTGAGAGAGAACTTAACTATCCTAACTGATAAACAAATCTCAGAGTATTTATTTTTCATACTAATTACAATTCAATCTTCTCAATTTATACACATTGTCAATTGTCTTTGCATATAACTAATTAACAAATTAACTATATTTTGATTTATATTGAGTCTTGAATGGATAATAAGTTGTGTTACATTTGAGATTCCCCTACCCTAGTACGCAAATAAAAGATCACATATCAAATCCTTTAACTATTTTTTTGTCCCACGTCAGAGTTGTATACATATGCTTTGAGTAATAAATGTAAATAAAAGATAAAGTAAATAAATTTATAAGCTTGAATAAATATCTTAGTCAAAATCAATTAAGTAATAAAACTCTAAAACAAAACTTTAAACCTCCATAACTATGCCTAAATAATCTGCTAAAAATTAAATATAAACAACCAATATTCAGCTCACAAATAAAGGATTGTTACAATCTACTAGAATAATTTTATAAAAATTTAAGTGTAAGTAAAAAAATAAATAAATAAAATTTTAATTCACATGCTCAGAAGGTTCAACATGTGACTCAAAATCATTATATACATCACAAGCTGTAAAGTAATGAACACTAATATCACATGTGCTCGAAACACTAATAATAATATTAATAATATTTATAATAATTCCTTAGCATGATACTAAGTAAAATATCTTAGTACAAATATCAAACTTATACAATAATTTTAAATGAGAAATTAAATTTATTTATTTATTACTCTTTTTTGACAATTTATTCATATATTAAAACCGCATAATATCAAAATAAAATAATTTAATTTTAAGGTATTGCTGCTCAGTTATCATGTGGATACAAGACTTAACAATATACACCATTCTCTGATGTCTGCTCCTATGCCAAGACCTTAAGAATATTAATTACACTATCTTTTGGTATCTGTTTCCTAGGCCAAAATCATAAAAATATTATATGTTGCCCTTAGATCTCTACTCGTTTTATAAATTATTAGCTTACTGGACTTGATAACAATTCCATGCATGTTTAAAGACTCTCAATACTTTGGTACGTATATCTAATATTTTTATTACCTCTCAACCTAAATAGATCACATCATCCTAAACCCATCAAAGCAAAACAACCATAAGTACTACATTCCATTGTCAATTATCTAATAAAGAAATATTAGATTTTTCACATGGGCAAATAAAATATGATATTTTAATACATTAAATAATTTAACAATTTATTAAATTGTCACATATTAAAAGAGAAAAAAAATGTATTTTCTGTATATTATAAACATGAAATTACTAATATTACGTTGCCAACAATTCAAATGTACCATTCACTTTAATGATGAGAATGCTCCCACTAAATGAACCATGTTACTTTAATAATGAGAATGCTCCCAACAAAATTAACTTAATACATTAAATGTAATAGATCATCAATTAATTTAATTTGACTTAACATTCACCTAATATATATATATGTTTATGTAAGTAATCACCTTGATATCGTGTAAGCATGTTTGTTCTGACATTTTATTCATGCAATTCAATATATTTACATATATATATATATAATACTAAAAGATTTTGCCACTTAACTGGGTTTACTACAAGCTTTATGCATATTTACAGACTAACTTTGATTGACCCAATATTGAAGAAAATGCAGTAAAAATAAAATAAAATAAAATAAAACATCGCTGGTAAACAGAGAATGCAGCATTACAGTATAATAAGGAATACAACAACTACTACTTAAGATTTTTCTTTTCTTCTATTTTTTTTTTTATATATATCCACCTGGCAAGTTTATCTACAGATATATATACACAATCAGATGGGTTAAGTTGTAGATTCTAATAAGGGAGTTAGGTTTTAAAACAAAAATAAGATAATGTTAAATCATCCTTCAAGTGATCTCTTACTTACCAAACTCACCCAAAATATATATATATATTTCACACATTTAAAATGCTAAATAAAATTATCAATTAAATTATAAAATATTAAATTTAAATGGATATGTAATATCATCAAGTAAAATAACTAGTAAAAAAATATGAATTAAAATAAATCTCGGTCATTGCAAGCTGGATTATAATAAGTTCAACCAAGTGATAAAGTTTCAATATCAGGCTTGGATTAGAAGTTACCCTATAATTTTCTTAGCTGTTGGCCCAATATTAAGGTAGGCCTAAAATCATGCTCATCTATTAGATTTGGTATACTAACGTAGCTTATCTTTTCTTTTAATCCAAATATATTCTAGGAGACTCTAGTGACTTATTCATCTTTCTGATGCTTACATTTGTCAAAGTCATTTTCCGTTTATCAACTTCTTTTATGTATCTACATTTGGGCTATTGCTTTTTACATAATCTGTTTTCGAGACTGAGAAGGTTGGTAGACTCCATTGGGCCATTCATTTGCTTAATTAATGACATAATTTGAAGGTTCAAAATCGGCCATTCTCTTTCACTTTGAACAACCATGATCAAATCATTACCCTTGCATATAGAAATTAAGTCTCTATCTCCAGAGTTTTCTACTTCTTTATCTTCACCCCTTATGTAGGTCCTACATCATTTTCTTTATATAATATAGTATATAGTAATTTATTTTCTTCAATGTAGGATTTGGTCAAATAACCAGTGCACAATTATTTCAAATTATATCAATCTCAAAATTACTAGATTTCAGGCAAAATTTGATTTTCAAACCAAATTTGACAAAATTAAAAATGTTATTTATATAAATGGCTCTGTTAAAACTAGTCCTCAAGTATTAACTTTTTACAATATTATAATACAGTCCACATATTACGTGAGTAGTTAAAGTGTACAATAAATAATTGATGTAGACGTAGCTGAAGATTCGTTATTGAGCCAATTGGATTGTCAGAAGCCCATGAAAACTTGCAAATATTAGTGGGATCGATGACGTAACAACCACGATGATGGGGACCACGATAGGCATTTTAAACTCAAACATAATTGTCACGCCCCGAATTTCACAATCTGGGGATGCAAGGACAAAAATCTCATAGCCATTACCAATCAACGTACATCATTACCAATCAGAGCAGAAGTAATAAATAATAACGATATTGTACATTAGAATACTCCAAAGTTCTAACAAAATACCACAAATGGGCTACATAATAATACGCCTCAAATTGGGCCCAAACCTAAATATTCAAAACATACATAAAGTAAATAACTAACAACTATTGTCTAGTTAGCCTATGTCACAGATCCTTCACGAGTATATGCTCCTGCAAGATCAGCTGTAGGGGGTGAGCACTAAATCACGTGTGCTAAAAAATAAGCATGTAAATTTATATTTCTTAAATCATGCAAAGTAAACGATACCAAATCAACTTTAAAAATTTAATAAACTCTGCCTCAAATTCACAATATTATCACCATTGTATCTTAAATTAAACAACAGCTTAGTCATGAGTTTGCAGTTTCATGCTATATAATACCCATCAGCTCAATCACAATACATATCACTATATCATACTATGGGTCAGGTACTCTACTAAGTTAGTCTGTGACCACAGTACTAAACCAAAATAATTCCCAAGCCTGAGCCGTGAGGTACAACTAGTCCCGCAGTGTTAGATGTACTTATCAATTCTCAAACCTTAGTCGTGAGGTACAATTAGTTCTGCAGTCCCAAATGTACTCATAGCTCTGGTCCCGTAGTCCTAGTCTATCTCATATTGCCTTTAAAGAAAAACCAATGTCGCAGTCCCGGTACTAATATACGCTAGTTTATGCATACACTTTGTAGGTTTCTAACATAGTGGCTATATTATGCTATCCTACACAGGTTTTGGGACTTTTAACCCTTGGGCTTTAGAACCAACTCTTTCTAGTACCCTCAACGACCCCAATATCAAAAATCAATTTCAAACAATATCCTTTAATTAACAGCACGTCATGCACAATGTTTTCCTTCAATTAGGTTTCTTGTATTCCTCCATTTATTTTATAAGTTTTATAGATTGTAAATATATTCCGGGCCTAAGTTTCATATTGCCCCCCTTCATAAAAAAAAATTTTCTCATACAAAATCAATCAAGTAAATATCATATAACCATATTAAGGAATGTATATACAACCAATTAGACAAATAAAACTTTCATATCAACCATGCCTTGACAAATAAGGATTTAGGATAGAAAATTTGATCATTCATGTAAACTAGCAAATAAAATGTTTTCAGTTAATTCAAAAACCCAAAATGTTTATAATTAAGTCTAGTTTTATAAAAATAAAATTTAGAGTTTACTCATGTAGCTAATCAATACAGATTTAAGAAAAAACTAGATAAGTATTTTTGTTTAGGACCACACAAAACAACCATTTTCATAATTTTTATAAAATTTGTTTTCAATCAAAAATTTATGAAATTTTTATAAGAGACCCTTCCATATGTTTAGTGCAAAACATACAATCAACTTTCACTATTTTTATAAAATTAATTTTTGCTCCAAAAATTATAAAAATTGTACTGTAGACTCTTCAATATGTCTAATTTCATATGTAAAATTTTTAGAAATTAATTTAGTTTCTAATCATGCCTTTTATACCAAAATTAAACTACTGCCACTGCAGCAATTTAAATCAAATAGTCCACTTTTAAGAATTTTATAAAATTCATTTTAGCTCAAAAAAATACAAAAGTTTTACACTATTGTTTTGAGTATATTATTTCACCTATAAAAATATCATAAACTAATTCAACATCTAGATATAAAGTTTACATAAAAAAATCACGCTGATCCTAGCACAAAAATTCCAACCAGGCAGTTAGATTTGACTTTTTTTTTTATAAATCCATTTTAACTAAAAAAAATATGAAATTTTTACTGAATGCTCATTTACATTTTTAGTTACGTTGGTAAAATATCAAAATTTAATTCAATCTCTAACTATGATTTTTATATAAAAAAATAGTGTACCAGTTTCCGCATAAAAATTTTCAAATTTCATGTAACCATATCAACACATAAATCAAACTTTCAATTCAAACACATATGCATATAATCAAGTATAATATTTTTTTTTTGCAAACAAAAAAAAATTATGAAAGAAATATAAATGTATATGCTAAACGCCACCTATCTCACTGCACACGTAGATGATCGATGTGCAAAAAACTTAAATACCAACTAAAGTTGGCAATTTTTCTTTATTCCTCACTTTTCGACAATAATTTCTTTAAGACGTTCTACGGTCCTCGTTCGTCTTCCAATGTTGCTTTTAAATATATATACCAATTTTTTTTTTGCCTTTTTGAAAAGAAAAAATGTGAGGACTATGTGAAATGAGCTGATATAAGTTTTCGTAAGAGGCTTCTCCCATAAGCCTCCCCTTTACCTCCTCCATGCACAATAAATACTTGCCATCTTTTTCGACTAATAGAAGTTCACTTCTCTTCAACTAATCATCACCCGTGCTCCTCTTTTCTCTTCCAATAGAAACCCACATCTATCTCACTCTATAGAAAAACCACCATCTCTTTTGACCAATAAAAGCTCACCCAGCTTATATATATAAATACACTCTAGCATTAATACATATTTATGCAATTAAATGACATATCACACTAAAATAATTTAAACTAAATAAAAACATAAATTTAAATTAAATAAAAATCTGAATGAATAAATGAGTAGTAAAATAAATATAATTTTTATTTATCTAAAATTTCAGGTCTTTACAATTATCGACGAGAAGGCAATATGAATTAAATATGCTTATTTAGAAATTGAGAATTTTGTGAAGAGAGATTTTTATTTACTTTCCTTAAATAATTTTATTTAGTTTTCTTAGATGATGAGATTTTTTTTTTTATTTTAGGGTTGAAAAACTATATAAACCATTTTACGCTATTTTGTTGGGATTATTATTCATTCTTTATTTTCAGTGTTGACTCAAGATTTATAAACTTAGTTTTGTAATTGATTTTGATGATAACAAATATTGAATTGAATTTTCATAATTAATTTTCAAATAGACATTGTATGAAATGTTACAATTCATTTTAATTTAATAATATCGTTGGAAGATATTGATATTATTTTGGAGGTATTTTTGCATAATTTAGACGTAGATATAAAGTAATTTCAAAGTTTGGAGTAATGAAAATTAATGAAAGATGAAGACTTAAACTAAAAGATTAACTCGAATAAACAGATAAATCAGACACATGTTAGTATATTGATGATATCTGAAGATTTAATGGTTCATTTTCATCAAATTTTAATATAGTAAATTAGACTTCCATATTAATAAATTTACTGAAGGAAATTTTTGGGATCTAAAGTTAAGATGTCAAAAAATAAGTTGGAAGATTAATCATGTAGCAACCCGGGACCACCACCGCTAGTACGATATTGTCCGCTTCTGGGATCCACGCTCACGTGGACGGCTGTACGCACACAGCATCTGTGCGCCACAGCCACCCGACCCGTCACGATTTTGTTCTTGGCGAGGGCTACCCCAGTGTCCCCCAAAACGCGTCGTCCCGGTATCATAGTACGCAGCACACAACCACTGGGCCCCACACCCATAGGATGATATTATTCCCGGTAAGGCCTCATGGCCCCTCAGGGTTTTGTTTCTTCCCCCGTGTTCCTCACGGATCCAGACGCGTCGCACTTAGGAGAGGTATCTCTACCATTATTAGGTGTGGTTCGTTTCCCTCTCCAACCGATGTAGGATCGTTACAAGTCACTATAGAAAAGATTTTAATTCTAAATTCTGGATCTAGTTTCAGTTTTTGAGACGTAGCTTATAATCTACAGCTTTAAAAATTCTAATTTTTGGTGTGTGAGAAGAAGACTTATGCGGTTTAAGTGTTTTTAAATTTTAAAGTATCATGGTGAAATAGTAGTTTTAATTGAAAATACATATTCAAATTGTCAGAAAAAGTTATCTGAAACTAGTCTCGATTTGGAAGCTATATCTGAATATCTAACTGTTAGATGAAGCCTAAATTTGACCAGATGATAGCAACTTATATATCTACAAAGTCATTACTTTGAGTGAATGTTAAATATGAACGTTATGAAGGTGAAAAATAGTCATAAATATATTTTAGAAAATCTAAATCTGAAGGCAAGCGTTGGAAGTAAGGAAATTCAATTTCTTTTAAGGGCAAAAATATCTTCCCACTTAGTAACGTCCATTTGGAATTTTTTTTTCCTATAAATAGAGCCTCAAATTCATATTCAATAAGAAGAACAAAAGCAGGAAAGAAGTTCTTACGAAGAGAAATAAGAAAGTTCATAATTTTGTAAACATATAGTGATTTCTTCCTACCTTTATACTTCATCTTTCATATTCAAATTGTGAGAATTTATTTTTTATTTGATTGAGTTTTAAACTCATTATTCTTATTGTAAAGAAGGAAAATTTATAACCTTTTCGATTTGTGAGAGTTAAGTGAGCTCTTGTTGACTTTAGTTTAAGTGTTAAAATCAATATAAGGAATATTTTTTTAGAGAAACTTGTGGAGTGATTTGGGAAAAGAATTACTTAGCGTGAATGATTTGGGGATAAAATCATTTAAAAGGTTTTCTAGCACCTTTGTAAGCTAGCGTGTAATAAGCTCTTTGAAGAATAGTAGAGAAATCTCAAGGAAGGTCTTGGGAAGTAGATGTAGGCAATATTGAAGTTGAATTACTATAAATTGATTATATTTGCTTCTCTTCCCTTCTTTTTATATTTATTGCAAATATTAGCCCTCACTCTTTATTCACAAATATTGAATATTTTTTTAAGTATATGCTATATTTGATTGTCCTTACATACCCAAAAAAAATATTTGATTATCTTTTTCATTTTGACATATTTGTTTTAGAGGTTGAAATTTTATTTGCAAAATTTCTTTAAACAACTCTATTCACCCATTTTAATATTGCTACTTAAGACAATATTTAGTAATACAAAAACCCTAAACTTCTATTTTGAGTTTCTTTTAATCTCCTAATGGATTCTAAGATTTTGACTTTGTCGTTGAATAAGTTAATTTATTTTTACTTGTTTCATCAAGTGGTATCATAGGGGTTGTCTTTTAATCTGATGGCTAACCATAAAAATAGTAGAGATGACCAATCTTGTGACATAGATAAGAGATTGTAGACTTTGTTGGCTCAGGTCCAACAACAACAGCTGGCAATATGAGCTTTAAAACAGCAAATGGATGATTGATCGGATGAGATTAGTACACAGATAGAAGCTTTATTATGAATTATCAGCGACATGAATGGGAACACAAAACTTAATCCAGCTGAGGGAGTTGCCAGCGGTACAACAATAGAGAGTAACTCTTTTAAATAGTTGAAGATCAGTAGTGACAAATCTTGATGATAGTGATGTTGATGGAAGTGATTTAGGATTTACAGTAGCACGACCTAAAGATAGAAAATATGACAATCCTTTATATCATACACCTCAGCGTGATAACGAATTTAAAATAAAGGTTAATATCTCTTCTTTTAGTAAAAACTTGAACATTGAAGACTTTTAAATTGGATTATAAAAGTAAATCAGTTCTTTAATTATATGGAGGTTTCTAAACCTAGAATAGTAAAGTTGGTAACCTACAAACTGAAAGAGGGTGCCTCAATTTGGTGGGATAGATTACAAGAACAATGCTAAAGAGATGGAAAGGCTCGGTTACAACATGACCTAGAATGAAATAGTTGTTGAGGGGATGATTTCTTCCTTCAGACTGTGAGTAGTATTTGTTCTAGCAGTATCAACACTTTTTACAAAAAGACCAGATTGTCGATGAATATACTAGGGTTCGAAATAGATTTGTGACAAGAGATCGAAGAGACTGAAATAAAATAGATAATTATAGAGTTTTCAATAAATTGTAATAAGTTTAAAGAAGATATTAAGGTAAAAGAGACTTATTTTTTGTGAATACTATTTTTAAAGACAATTATAATTTAGATCAATTATTTTTAAAAGAAAACAAAATTATAATTGGTTTTTAAGAAAATGGGATTAAAAATTCTAAGATATTAGAATTTATTGATCTTTTTTTCGTGATGAGCACTTTAACTTAGATTTATTGTTCGATGATGAAAAAGTTTGTGTTTTTATTAGTTTTCAAATAGTAAAAGCCAAAGATGAAAGTACATTAAAATTTATTAGAGTTCGTTACCTTCGTTGGGTTAATATAACTGAATTTTTTTAACCATGAAGAAAATTTTGAAGAATTGTCTATAGAAAATAAAATTAGATCACTATCACGTGTGAATATGAAAATTATTCCCAAATTAAAATTATATACACTTTTACCAGTAACAAAAATTGTATTAAAAGTGCTTGCTCGTGGTCCTTTATTTATTTATTTATTTTTTACATTTTACTTTGCATAACTTGAGGACGTGTTATTTTTCTAAGTGGAGGAGAATGACGTAAATGTAACTGTAGACAAATTTCTAGGGCAGTTGGAATATTAGAAACCCATAAAAACTTGCAAACATTCGTGAGATCGAAAACACGGCAACTAGAGTAATAGGGATTATGATGGGTGTTTTTATCTCAAATATTCTCAGCAAAAAGGTGATATGAATTAGATGTGCTTATTTAAGAACTAAGAATTTTATGGAAGATAATTTTAATTACTTTTCTTAGATAATTTTATTTAGTTTCCTTATATAGTAAGATTTTATTTTTATTTTTATTTTTGGGTTAGGAAAGTATATAAGCCACTTACTGTTATTTTGTTGAGATTATTATTCATTCTTTATTTTCAACAAATCCTAAACTTTTATTTTGAGTTTTCTTCGAACTCTTTTGGTAGATTTCAATATTTTGATTTTGTCGTTAAAAAAGTTAATTTATCTTTACTTTATGCTATTTTAATAAAAAGAAAACTATTAATATTTCTCGTATCGTCTCAAAAAATTATTAATATTTTTATTTTTTTCTCTTATCTCTTACAACTCGTTCGGATGAAATGAAACAAGAAGAAAAGAAGAGAAAATAAAATATTTTTGAATTTATTTTTTTTGTGAGTTATCATAGGAAATAAAAGAAAATAAATGAAAAAAAAGTAAGAAAAATGGTTGTTAAAATTTTAACATCTTTACATATTTTTTGTTTTTTTATATTTTGAGATTTTTTTTTTATTTTCATTAAAAACGTTCAAAATGACTTTTTGTTATTGTATATTTCATTTGTAAACCCATTTTTTATTTTTTAGAATAGATTTTAAAAATGTAAATAGTTAAATGTATTTTGAGCTATTTTTTTATTTTTAAAAATATAAAATAAAAAATGGGTTCAAAATTGGTACACCAAATAGCATGTTAGTTTTTTAATAAATGGGCAAAAAAAAAAAAGAAAAATAAATTAATGAAAATTTAAAATAACATATTTATCATAAAATAAAAAATACAAAAATATCAAGCATATTATAAGTATAAATAAATTGATAAGCTTCTAATTTTTTAATTTAATAATAAAATAAAAATAAACACTTTACTTTTTTTACATTATTCTTAATTAAAAAAAAAATAATTATCTTTTCATTTCCCTGCTAATTAATGTATTTTTTTTTGTTTTTTTGTTTTCCCCATTGAACTCACAAACAAACCTTTATTAATATCGCTTCTCTCCCAAACTCACGAACGAACCCTACAGGCTACAAGAACAATCGAACAAGATAGCAGAATCTTCATTCCATTTTGCGATAGCAATCAATAGTCGACAAAGAAGAAGTAGGAGATGACAGTCGAAGTAGTGAATGGCGTAGCAGAGGTTCTCTCGTACCCCAACGGCGATGTGAATCATCAAAACCCTAGCAACGCCACCGACTCGAAGAAGTCGCGGGAGAGCGAGCGGCGCCGGAGGCGGCGGAAGCAGAAGAAAAACAAGGCCTCTCAGCAGTCTTCTGCGACGGCTGACGACAGCGATACAGCCGCTGATGAAGATGGTGCCGACGATGATAATGCCAAGGAGAACGCCGCTTCTCAGAAGGTACATTCTCTTTCTCTCTCTTTCGTTTTCCTCGTTAGTATGCTTGGGGTTTTGATGAATTTCTGGCTACGTAGTGCATTCTTGCTACAGATCTGTCAAAAAGTTTCGCCATGTTGTTATATGAAGCTGATTTCATAACTGCTTCGCTTGTGCTAATGCTAGGTTTGGTTTTCTAGAAGCTGTAGGCCTTCGTATTCTAATCATTTCCTGTATATTTCTTATCTTCCATAAGCGCTGATTACTTAGCTCTGGAAGTCCGTTTTCTAATAGTCTCTCGTGCGCCGTTTGGTTTATATTCCCTTTTCGATCTCTCCCTTTTGATTTTTAAGCATACTACCATGTAATTTGTTCATCACTTGCTCCTTATGACGTTGTTTCTAGCTTCAATGCACTGTTTTTTAATCGTGAACACAAGGGAAATTAACGGAATGGAGACTGGCGTAGGCACTTTAGGCATTTATGTTATAGATTTGCTAAAAATCGTGGTTTGTGTTAGTTGTGTTGTTAATTACATGCTTGTACTTTCAATTTATGATGAGGAAATTTGGAACTGTTGTTTAATGTTTCTTTAGAGAGTGAAATAATGTGCCATCTAGACCAGTGCCTCTAGGATGAATTGGCTGAATTGTGCTGCGATTGAATTTCCTTGGAAATAAGAAGCAAAATACACTGGCCCATAGAAAAAGAGAAGCCAAGTTTGCTGGACTTTGCATATGTAGTTTATTTTATTCTCTCCAGTTTTACTGTGTGTCAGAACTGAAAATGCACTTTGTTTGTTCTGATTTTTGAGATTAAAGTTTTTGTAGCATGAGTTACTTTCTCTCAAAATTTGGTGTATTTCCTTTTTCATCTACTTCATTGTTTCAATTTTGGAATTTGGCTTTGGCTCTATTGAGCAATGATGCTAGATTTTTGTAACATGGATGTGCTTTTCTTTTTATTTAGCGATATTATTTTTTGTTTTTGTCTTTGTTTTTTGGATACTGATAGGCTATGGAGCCAGTTGAAGTTGAGTATGTACCAGAAAAAGCTGAATTAGATGCTGATTTGGATGAGGAGTTTAGGAAGGTCTTTGAGAAATTCAGTTTTACAGAGACTGTGGGGTCAGAGGTAAAATAAATCTTGCCAAACATTGATCAATTTTCTTTTGCTACATATATTTTGTTAAAAGTTTTGCTTGTCACTGCTATCAAATTCCTTCAGGGGAATGATAAAAAGGACGAGACTAATGCCAATGCAGCCTTAAATAAGAAGGCTGACTCAGATTCTGATGAGGAAGAGCAGGATACCCAACAAAAAGAGAAAGGCGTCTCAAATAAAAAGAAAAAGGTTTGATTTTTGGTATCATGTTCTCTTATGTTGTTGCTGCTCTCGTTGTCTATCATGTTGCATTAAGGGTTAAAAATATTGCAAATGGTCTTGCAGCTTCAACGAAGGATGAAAATTGCTGAACTGAAGCAGATATGTTCAAGGCCTGATGTAGTTGAGGTAAGAATGGTTGAAAATTGTTTAATTTTTCAGATTCATTGCCTGGTGATTGCAGACATGTTCTTTTTGCTGCTCAGTTATCTAATCTTAGAATTTCCGAAAGTTTGTTATTTTAGCCTGAAAAAAATTAATTTCCACCTCTTGATTCCTGCATTTAAAAGGATCTATCTTTTTCTCCTTCTTTCTGTTAAGTTGGTCAAAGAACAGTGCTTATAACTTGTAATTTAAAATGAAAATATATTTAAATGAGAAAAGGTGATATTTCCCTCTGTTTATTGTGTTAGTAACCCAAAAATCTTGATTTACCTGAATCAGGTCTTGCTATTTTATTTTAAAAAAAAAGGGACAATTTTTGGAAATTTCATTTTTTTTTTTTTTTTTTTGGGGGGGGGGGGGGGGGGCACGTAAA
>JAVXUM010000030.1:5375142-5389033 GCA_035590655.1 Pouteria glomerata
CCCCCCCCCCCCCCAAAAAAAAAAAAAAAAAACTGGAGGTGTGCGTTCTGCTTTATTTTTATATATGTGTCTGTGCAATTTCTTATTCTCATTTTTATTGTTTTGTTTTTGCCCCCAAATCGCAGTCTTTTATAACACAAGATTCTGGTGATCGTGATTTTTTGGTCAAACACCTTGGTTCGCTAGATGTTCCAATTATAAATCATGTGGGAGATGAACGTCGTGATGAAGAGCTCTTTCATGTTTCAGAGGAGGCATGTTTCGTTGTGGTCCCCTATGTTTGCCACTTGGGCTTTGTTCGACTATTGATCCTCGTTTTATTTTGTTGGTTTAAGCAGATGCGTGCTCTTGGCATCTATTCTAGACTGGACCAAGTTTTTGATGCTCCAAATGCTGTCAAAGAAGTTTTGATTGGCCAATTTGGGCTGGAACATTCTGTAGACTACTGTTCATCTATCACTATTTTACTTTCATTTAATTTATTTTATTTTTAGATCTTGGGTGTACTTTCTCAAAATCATCAAGTTTTTATGCTTGTTATAGTTTTCCAATATCCTTGTATTTTGCTCAGTATATTGGTTCCAAGGAAACTGATCAGAGGGCTGATGAGGTCTCAAGATTGGGAATTTCAGATTTTTGGACTCCAGAAAATCATTATCGATGGTCTAAATCTCGATATGGCGGTCATGTTTCAGCCATTGTTGAACCTGTAGATCATTCCCGTCTTCTTTTGTGTAGTATGTTTCTGTAGACCTTTGCTTCTACTATATCAACATTTACTGTAAGTCTCATTTATTCTTAAACTGCATCATCTTTTCAGATCAGGATGTTGGGGAAATTGAGAGGCTTAGGTCTCGTAAAAAAGAACTGGATGAAACTATTTCATCTTTAGATGGAAGTCGGAAGGTTCTTCTGACTGAGCTGAGACATGCAGAGGATGAACCAGCTAAACTTCACCGGCAGCGTGTAAGCTATTTCTACCTTAGTTGTTGATAGTTGGTAAAAGGATAATACCCTCGTGTATCTGATGGAAGTTCACTGGGGATAACACTTATACTAGTTTTAATCCTGACATATAGGACACTGGTGAGTGGCTCTGTCTAGAGGTGATTGTTATTGGTTTTAGTGATTGATAGGTTTATAGAATTATATTGATTGGGGGCTCGTAATGGTGTACTATGGAATTCAACTTTTAGGTTTTCAATAAGCTAGCATTGACAAAACTTGGGGTGCTTTTCTGTGCTGTGAACATGTGAACAATGCTCATATTACTTCTTTTGCTCTGAATTAGTTTTATAATTGGAGGGGTCGATTAGGATTGCCCCAGTATTTGAATGCAACTTATAGGAGTAGAAGCATGGGGAGAAGAAAACTTTAGCCATTACCTAGATTCACGTCGTCACATCTAGGATTAGGATTTCATCATGCATTTCCATGATGGGAATGGTCCTTGCTACTCTCCCCCACAGGGATGGTCAGCATCCTCAGTGACTTTCAAACCAAATATTCATCATTTTTCTCTTTGAAACCATTGTCTGCCTCCCTCTCATGACAATTATCCTCTTCCCTTTCCATTTCGCAAGGTGCACTGCTAATGACGTGGTCATCTGGGAATTCCATAATACTGCATTTTCACCTTTTTTTTTGATAGGTATACTGCATTTACACTTTGGCTGTAATGATTGGTCTCTTAGGTTATGTTGGGTCTGTAGGAATGGAATGCAATGGGAATGAAGTGGAATCATCACTCTCCTTCCCTTGTTTGTCCGCGGGTCAAATAATGTAAGAATAGAATGATTATTTTATTTACTGTAAGAATCGAATGGTCATTTTCATTTAGTAATAACAAAAATTAAATAAAAATAACATGGAATAAAAATCTCATTACCTTTTCAGTCTATAAATTGGTGATTCAATTTCGAGAACTTTTCAATTCTCTCAGTTTGCCCTCACATGTGGTGTGACTTACTATTTCGAGTGAGTAGAACTGTAAAAGACATGCAACTATTGACTATTGGGTTGATGTTGAGATTTGAACCTCATGATCTTTTCCTACTCTGGTACGTGTTAATTTTTTTGGTGACCGTCTCATTAGAAATTCAATCCTTTACCGAAAAGTGCAATTTTATTTTTTATAATATCATTTTGCACTATCAAAAGCATATTCTTCCTTTTTTAAACCATGCTCCAAATGTTGGAACTTGTCACTAGTGTTGCATATACCATTCAAAAGAGAGTGCTTATGTTTGATGAGATGCTTTTTATACCCGCTAGCTTTGTGGAACCAACAAATGATGAACATTGTCTTCTATTTTTTCCTTTTAAGTACATCACTAGTGGAAATTAATATAAACAAGATTATAAGGTGTATTGTTGTTATGATCACAACATAGATCGAGGCTTTGTATGGTGGATCACAAATCAAGGGCTAGAATGAAAAAGTAATATTTATTTCTCCAGCTAGTTTGATACATGTTCGATTGTTTTTTGACAACTTAAGCTTTTGGGACAATTAGTGACTAAACAAGGTGTCAAAGTTGCGAGATTTTGGCATTTTCTTAGTGCACATATACATTAATAAAATTTGTTTATTTAGAAAAGAAAAACATGGTGTTAAGAGTCATGATTCCGTTAGATCCTCAATTCAAGTCTTGTTGTCGCGTTTTTCTCCCATTTATTCTACTGCACTTTATTTTGTTTTGATTGGTGTAGCTATTTTGTTTGATTTGTCTGTCTCTCTACTTCACATGCATGACATGCATGATAGGTTTGCACATGAGGTGAATATACATCACTGGATTCTCATGTTCGAGTGATGAATGGTGGACATGCCATTGGTGATGGGAATGTTATTCCTAAACAATAAAAGCCTCATTGTGAGGAGCTTTTTCGTTGAGGGTTATCGAGGGCATGATTATTAATTCCTCCTGCACTTTGTGTAAATGTGTAAAATATTGAGTGATTACATTTCTATGCACTCTTGTCCCATCCAAATGCTTGATTAGAGGGACTAACACTACATGCCTAATATGAGCCATCCTATTCTTGTTAATGATAATTCTGTCCTGACTTTTCATTCCTCTTATCTAGTGGGCCTGCAAATCTTGAATTTTCTGTCCTGACTTTTCATTTCTTTCTTCTATTGGGGCCGTAGATCTTGACTTCTCAAGACATTACTTGTATTTTCTAAAGTAAAGTATTTGCCTGTTATAACGGATTTCCTTGGGAACTTTCTACAACCAGCATTCTTTGTCTGAAGCTACTGGTTTATGTACTTAGATAATAGCCAATCCTAATTACCATAGAAGACATCCCAGGATGCTGTTCCACATCAAATTTAACATCATAAACTTGTAGCTGTGGAAGAGCATTCTCAACACCTTTACCATACATCTCTTTATGCACCTTTATAAATAAAGTCTTATTGTAGCTCACATGTTGCAGGAGGAGATTGTGGGCATTGTACAACTAAAGAAGAGAAAACAACGTGAAATGGAAAGTCGTGTCAGTAAGTATCTCAGACATCATTTCTTCTTCTTTTTTTTTGGCTCAAATCTGGTACATGGTCTAGGCTTTTCATATTACCCATTCTGTTGGTAATTTTCTAGATCAAAGAAAGATAAAATTGAAATCGATGGAACGGGAGGATGACCTGGACACTGTCATTGCAAAGCTAGTTGATCGTGCTGAAAAATTAAATATTCAACGATTCAAGTGTGCAATTGAAGTTAAGGTAAGCATTCGCACTTTCGGTTTTGGCGTTCCTTTTCTATGTCCTCATTTTATTTATGCCGTTAATGCTGTTTGGTGTAGTTTTGGCTATTTTTATTTCATAATTTGATGATTGGCGTTGGATATTTTTTATTTTTAGCAATGCATTAATTCACAACATTTTTTTTCTGAGTTTTTATTCTTAACTCATTACTTTTTTTTTTCTTACAGAATTTAATCATTGATGCTGTTGCTTACAGAAGAAGTTTTGCTGAAAAAAACATGGCTTCCATTGAACTTGAAGCAAAGGTGGTCAATTAACTTATGTTATATCGATGCAGGTCCATAACATTTTCATAAAGCTTTATGACTTATTCCTTTATGTATCACCGTCAACCATACCCAGAATGATTATAAATATAAAGTCAGCTTATTAGGCAGGTTACAAATTGTTATAACAATCATTTTGGGTACTGGTAGGATTCTCTCTTTGATATGGTTTCTTAAAAACAAGTGGTGGTGGGTTGCTTTTTTCCCTTGAGGTTATGCACTGTGGCTGATTTGTTCTCCTGGAGTTTATACTTAACTAATGGTGTATTGCTTGTTTTCCTTTTCTTTTTTAAACTGTGAATAAATAATCATATTTTGATGCTAGAAGTCCCAACACGTTTGTATCGGTAAATTATAAACACTTCTTGGGACTCTATTTTGATGCTAGAAGTCCCAACATATTTGTATCAGTAAATTATAAACACTTCTTGGGACTCTTAATGTTCAGTGGGATGATATTGACAGATTATTTTTTGACAAAGATGGTGATTGCCCTTTTTTATTTCATATTTTGCTGATTCAACTGACTGTCACATTGTTATGAGTGTTCCATTTCACTGGCATTTTTGGAAAGGAAACTAAATGTCCAACTATGGAGGAGTTGGAAGGTTTGAGAGTCTCAATGTATGCTGGTTTCTCTATTTTCACATATGCTAAAACTTGGCCAATTTCTACAGTATGGTTGTTGACCAGAGTGTCTTGTTTTGGTTGTGAATCCACAACCCCCCTCCCCATCCGCCCCGGGGCGTGCAGGGTTTTGCCTAATCTGTGAATGATATTTTAGCTTTTCTATTTCGACATCTTTCATCATTTTAAGCTGCTCATGTCTAACGTTTCTTATTATTTATATGGAGTTAAGTGTTGGTGTTAGTGTAAGATTATCACTCCTCTCTGGGATAGATGTTGGGGGTACATGCCGGATATCCCAGAAATTTGAACATACATTTCGAAAGGATTTCTCTTGAATCTGATCACTGACAGCCTCACAAAATTCCCCTTCCCCCCCGGCCCAAAAAAAAAAAAAAAGAAAAAAGGTCATGATGTTATTGCCTGTGCTATGCTGTACATGGAAATCAACGAAGTTTCCTGTTGTTTTATATTCTGGAAGGTTGAAAATGTGAACGGGAACTTCTGTAGCTGATACAGAAGTGAAATGCATGGAGTTCAGATATTACAGTTCCAATTCATAATTCTCTCTGATATATGAGTCATGTTACTGTCTTTAGTGCATGAACTGTTTTACGTGAATTCAAATATAGCTTGTAGATCTCCAACAGTTAATTGTTTGCCACATAAAACTTCAGTTGCTTTGAGAAAAGAATTCAGTTGCTGAACTATCATTTTTTCTGAACTGTTTTTCGAGGAGTTAAATTTAATATTCTTCTTGAGGCTCATATGGACTACATGAATCCTTCTAGTTTCTGTATGGGGTGTCATGCATATTCCTTTTCTATCCTTTGTTTGCTTGGTGTTTCATATTATTAGATCTATGTACACACACGCATATATTATAGGTGTCGGTATTATAGATATATGTGTAAGTATAATATCAAATGCCATTTTGTGGCTCAGATTCGGGAAATGGAAGTAAACATCAAGCAGCAAGAGAAGTTTGCCCTGCAGGCATCTTTGCATTTGGAATATTGTAAGTTAGTACATGTGAAATATATATTCAGTTCTTCCATTTTGGAATGTTTTAATTTTCTTTATAGTCTCATATGTCACCTTGCTTTCTGTTCTCCCTCCCACCTTAAAATAAACCATGTTGTATTGTGTAAAAACAAGCAGAAAGCTAATAGGAGAATTCAAGTAAAGGTGAGGAATCTTATAATGGAAATACTCTGACAAAAAATCGTTGGCCTTATCAGTTGCCAGTTGTGGGTACATCCTGTTGGGTCAACCTCGTGAGGTGACAGGTGGTTCTACCTTGAAAGGGGCCTCTCTCTCACTATCCCCTAAGAAACCTATGGAAGATGGTAAGTGCAAGCTCTAGAAACTCTGCCAAAGACCTCGCTTGGGACCGTTCAAGAGGCTAGAATAAGGGAACACTCTTATATGGGAGGCAGATACATGTCCTATACCCCCTGTCAGGTGGACAATGGAAAAAATAGAAGAGTCCATCTGACTGACTTTTAGGATGCTAGTGGTGAAGTCAGTAGTGACTGAATTTCCCTTTAGGAATGCTTATCTTCATGGATAAACCTAACAATGGTGATAATAGAGAAATGTGGAGGCACTGCACTTGGATAAGATTGCTTCTCTCTTTCTCTCTCTAAATATCATGGAGGTTGGGGTTGGAAGGAGTGGGAATAGAGCACAAAATTGGGGAGAGGTTCGGAACCCAAGGAAACTTAGGATATGCTTTGATGTCTTTGGTGGAAGTTTTGCGGTGGGCATTCTTGTGGCTCAAGGGTGATTCAGTGGAGAGGATACAAGAATGATCTATGTAAAGAGATGAGAGGGTCACCTTGTAGGTCCCATTGTTTTAGAATATGTTTCTATTAAAACTACCTGAAACTTAGAATATACATTAGCCTGCTTCTGATCCAAGTTCTGGGAAGGAAACAAAGTAAGATGGGGCATACATTGATTGTTGGTTAAGGCCTTACCTAGGTATAGAAATTGGGCGCAGTCTGATTTCTCAGGTTTGCTACAGAAGCCTGTTCATTAGAGCCCGTGAACAGAATTGTCCATCACCCTATATTCCTAGTATCCTTTTTGTTCTGGTTATTTATCACACACTATTGGACTTTAATTTCTTTTCATTCCAAAATATTGATATGATTAGTTTGTGCTTTAATTCACTTGGACGTTATCTTTGTTTATGTTCTTTACTGGGGAATACCATCTTGCTAATTTAATGCTTAAATGACTTTCAATATGTTCGATAAGGTAAGAAGGAGGTGGAGGATTGTCGACAACAGTTGTCAGCTGCAAAGAGGCATGCAGAATCGGTTGCTATAATCACTGCAGAACTCGAACAGGCATTTCTTGAGGTTTGGTTTTTAAGTTTGACTGTGTGCACGCTATTCTGCTTCTTGTGCTTAAAAACACCACGATGATCAATGTATGCATGTATCTATTGCATGCACATGTTACTAGGATGGACCATGTTTGACCCCAATTTGTCTAGAGAACATACAGTGGAAGCACACGTGAAGTGACTAAGCTTCAAATTTAGTCCTGTCAACCAAAATACCAAGGCAACTAAAGTGTACTTGAATATGGTTCAGATAATGCACACACACTATTGTGCACATCTGGGGATGTAAACAGGAAAGGTACCCGCTCAATTAACAATTACCATTACTAAACACGTTTATTTTTGCTTACTTTTACGGTTCCAAATCCATTTATTTTTTTAATTAGAATCAAAAACCCGTCCCGTCGCAAACCCAATCAAGCGCAATTGAATAGATTACGTGGAACCCGCTTTAACAAAGACATTAAATGCCCAATTTAAATAAAAAATAAAAAATTAGTAAGTGGAAAAAATGGTAAATTTATTAGATTGAACAAACCCATTGGTCAGCCTCCAAGTTTAACACATGGCTCCATTTATTAAGACCATTACCCACGTATAACTTTTTTTTGCCAACTTCATCAACAAATAGAATATATCAACAACAGTGAAGAAAAACAATTACAAAGACCCATGTTTATGCCAAGTGTAATTAATGAAATATTTTAACACCCAATTTTAGATAGGTCACAGTGATGAATCAATGATAAATACAATGATGAGATTTCAAAAGAAAAAATAAGAATACTAAGGAAGGAGGAAGTTCCCTAGGCCCAAGAATTTAAGTAATTTTATTTTAGGTATAAAATTATAATTAATTTATTATATTAAATAGGTATTTAGCAAGTACCATATAAGCATAAACGAGTATTAGATATCCTACAAGCAAATCCCAAACCCGTCCCAATTCCTATTAGGGGATTTCCCAATACGTAGTTTACGAATTTGGTCTAGTGTAGTCCGGTCAGATACCCTCTTGTACTCATTACATTGACATCCCTAATCCTAAGCACACGAGTAACCTGGATAACTCAAAGGCACCTGCAGTCCTACCAAATTAATGGAGGCCGATTAATTATTGGATTAATCATCGGGGTGGGCTATCTCATTGACACTTTGGGGCTACTGACACTTTTTTATTTTCTTTTTGATCTTAAATCTCTTTCTCCAACCCCCAACCCACCCTCCCCCCCTCCCCCCCCGAAAAAAATAAAACAAAATAAAAATAAAAAACAAGTATTCCAACTTTCAACAAAAATCCAAATGCACTAACAATACAAGGACAATGTACTACCCAATAAAAGAGGATGGGAGAGAGATAGAGTCTAGTTACTGTGGGAGCGGTAAGGAATTGTCACACATTATCTCATGCCATAACCCGAACAAGCTACACTACGCAATTAAAGGTTAAAACCACTAACACAGAAATAGATGACGCCAAAATGTTACACAATATTAATAAGAACCTGGTCAGGGGAGCCATGTTCAATGATATCAAGGGCTTCATTCCAGTCAGTGGGACCATTTGCAGTAGCAGTTGTTCGAGGAATTGACGGTATCTCCATGTGAAGCTCAGGGTGACCAAAATTCTCCCTTAAGTATTTAAAGACGTAATATTAGCATCCAAAGGGAGATAACTACAAAGCCATATGCATTTCAAGATTTAAAAATAAATAAATAAACAAATAAAAAATAAGAACAAAAATTCTGAAAGTACCTAGTAAAGATTGGGCCAGATACAGACCGTGAAACTTCCCCACTTTGCTCAGCTACATCAGACCTAAAATCATTAAGCAGACATGATGAAAGGTCAAAATGTTGGAAACAAATATAACTCAACAGTGCCCATGCAACAAATATTAAGCAAGATATATGTAAATTCTGTCAACAACAGATAACTTTTAACGCTCAAACAGCTAAAGCTTTGACTAAGATATGCAGTGTACAGGAAACGTGACTTTTTAGCAGATAAAGAAAAACCATTTCTGGTCATAACAAGAAACAACTGAAAATTTTACAGACTCTTCGACATCTTTGAGGTGCCCATGTCGGATTGCCACACCTGAGTACGATTCGTGTGCTTGACATTTGCAGTTAGAGACATTTTTTATAGGGTAAATTGCAGCAACCTCCCTTGAGGTTTCTGATTAGTACACGACAGTCCCTGAGCTTTTAGAAATTTTTACTGACATCTCTTGTCAGTGTTTGACTGAAAGCAAAGTTAATGGAAAAAAAAGAAATTATAAATTTACACTCATCCCTTTTAACATAAAAACCTTCACCGTACACCTCTGAAATGGTTGCGGAAGCTCTCATCTCTCTTCCATATCCATCTACCGATTACCCAGCTATCAGTGTGCATTCCTAATTTGGTCACCACCCTCACTCAACTTATATTTTCATTGGACTACAACGACATCACCTAATCACTATAATCCATCCAGCCAACCCTAGTCTTTTTCCTCACTCATTCATTGGCAAAGCCACAAACGGCCAACAACTAATTCTCACCCCATCACACCACCATAATCATAAACCAATTTTGAAACAATCAACAGCCAGCCCGTCCAAACCTTTCCACTGAAGAAATCACATAGCACTTGACAATAACAACTGCACAATAACTTGGAATAAAACCCTCTGGTCCGAAATGAAGATCAAAACATCTTATCAACAATCGGTGTATGGTCAAGCAACAACCCGATGTGAATAATCAATGGGGTCGCGCCATGTTGCTCTGTCTCTCTCTTTTCGTAATTGGGTCTCTAACATTGGATTTTATTATGTGACAGGGGGAAGGGATGGTAGTTCAATGGGAGTTTGTCCATGTCATGGCCTAAATTGCATGAATACAGGTACACATCGGATATGGATATGCGCCTAAGAGTCAGATTCGTCTATTTAAGGATTTAGAAAGATAGGATAATATTCATATATTTAAAATAGTTTTTTTATAGGGTAAGATTATATTTACAAGATAACAATATAGCATTATATGTTTAAAATATAGGTCTTGTTTATCCAAAAAAAAATGTATAAAATGCAGGTTTATTATGTTATTGTGTGTTCTTGTAGATCCAAGAATGTATCTAATCAAGAAAAAAAAAGGAAGAGCGTATATTTGTCACACTCGAGAACAAGATCCTGTCAAACACCCCGCCGCCCCATCAAGTAGTGTTAGAGGAAGTTTGTGATCCCCAATTTTCTATCTTCTCATTGATTGATGAAGGATGTCTCGTTGTGCTCCGTTATCAATGGCATACAATAAGTAACATATGAAGATGGATCTTCCATCCTTCAACGTGCAAGTAGATACTGGAAAATTTTTTGAGTGGTTGGATGAAGTAGAATACTTCTTCAAATCCATGGGTATTGAAAAAGAAATGAAGATAAGATTGGTGGAGAAAAAATTGATAGGTGAGCATCAATTTGTTGGCAACAGTTTCAAATTTCATGAGTAAAAAGGCAACAAAAAAAAAATCTAAGATCGTATAATCGAATGCAATTGATGCTACGAATTAGATTTCTCAAAAATATTATGAAGATATTTAATTTGATAAGTACAATCGCAGACGCCAAAGAAGCAAACTTGATCATGCCTATGCAATAAAATTTCGAAAATTATCTGCATGCAATAATCTCTTGGAGACAGAAGTGCAACCAATTGCAAGATCATTGGTGGACTACGCATCCAGAATTTGGTCCCACTAAAACCCTTTGATACAATGGAAGAAGCTATCCAATCAGCAAAACTAGCTAAGTTCCAGTTGAAATATGAGTTATAGTGCTACAGGACTTGCAATTCCAATCAGATTCCAAATCCTGCTCCTCTTATTCCAACTCAAATTATGAATCCTTCTACTCAGGTTGAAGAACAAAGAGTGGAAAGAGATGAAGCCCAAGAATATTGTTCACAAGCTAAAGGCCTTCATGAAGAATATGATTATCGAACGGTACGGGCTGGTGAAAATGATGGAATACTACTAGACGAGGGCTTCAAGAGATAAAGAAGACGGTTGAAAACCTTGAATGACATATGAGGAGCCTCAATGGCAAACAGAGACTAAAGTGAAAAATGACATGGACAAAGGAACAATTTTATTAGAAATTGCTTTTGTAGATTTAGGAGAATTTTATGAAATATTTGAAAAGGATATTGTGTTACAAAATTTAAATCCAACTGAAGAATCTGTTGGTTCAAAAAATTCAATTTTGGAGATTGATAATATTTTTGAAACAAAGATAATGAAAGTTCTAATTTGGAACTTACTTTTTGCGAAAGCAGAAAATTATTGATTTTATTAATTTTCAAAAATTGAAGATTTTGGAAATTCAAGAATCAAGTGAGTTGAAATTTATCATTTTGCTGTGATTCAAACAACATAAGAAGATCCAGTACATTCAAAAAAATTTTAGCGTTCAAGATTTTATTGGTTTCCATGCTTAATCAACTTGCATGGCTTACATATTAAACTCAAGGTCGAGGACAAGTTTTTTTTTCCTAGAGAGGGAGTGCAATGCAGGACATGAGATTCAGAGAAGTGGTCAAGGGTAGAGTTTTATTTGTAAAAATATTCTAATTTATTTTTAGGAAATATTAAAGAGATTAGAGACAAATCTTAGGATTATAATATGATATCTTAATTATTATAAATAGGAACTTACAATATCAGATATATTAAATTCGATTAATTTATTCAATTCAGATTTTAGAACGTGTATTTGCCGTACTCAAGATCAAGATCCCACCACCACTGCATCAATAAGATGGGGGAGAGAGAGAGAGAGAGATAAAACAAAATAAGCAAGTGGTCAGAGTGTTATAGCCGATAAATGCATGAAAAAGAAACTAGAAAAAGAGAATCACCAACCCAACAATCCTCCCAAAATTGAAACTTCTTCCATCCCCCACATGAAGTTTTAAAAGAGTTTAGAAAAGTAAAATATACAAGACATGCTTGCAAGGACACGCACTAGTGCCCCTCCACAATGTGAAATCCCACCAATTCTCCTAAATACCATATTTATATTTGATGACTGAATACTATAGGAATGAGTTTCCACTGGAAATCTCTGATGAAAACGGAATGCTATGGAAGTTTGGAAAATATTACAAACAACAAGAGAAGCCAAATTCACAAGCAAATATTGTGATTTGGCAAAAATTCTGACATTGATATTGTCTAGGAAATGTTTCATGGGTTGCTATTTTTATGTATTTGTAGTGTGAGCCTTACTTTGTAACTCATGTTTGGTCCAAAATGTATAGTTTGTCCCATTAAATAAGCCTAAACCTTGATCCCCAAATATTCTTAGCAACCAAGCTTACTTATCCCACAAGTATCCTTGGTCACCAAGTTTACTTAGCTTCGATACAGGAGGATATAGATTAATAGATTAAAGAAATTTGGGTTAGAGAAGTAGAAAGAAGCCAAAAGACGAGGAGGAGAAAAAGAAGAAGAAGAAGAAGAGAACAAGCCACACGGGCTTCAATTCAAATATTTTGTTAATTCATCAAAAGTCCCCTAATTCAATATAATTAAAGCCCTTATATGGGCTAAAGTTAAATCAAAACAAAATCCCAAAAATATGACATACTAAAAATAAAATTGCAATATAAGGAACAAAATAAAAATCAATCTTAAGAATAAAATAAAATCTAATCCTAATGATATGGAATAAAATAAAATTCTAATCAAATAATTCTTTAATATTCTGCTTCCATATTGCATCATTCTCCACCGCTTAGAAAAATTTAATTTTCTTTAGTTGAAAATTTACACACTCCTTCAATCACCGGATCACAAACAAAGCGGACGTCCAAGCAGTTTTCAGAGCTCACTGATGAGCATAAGGGATAGTAGAAACCTAGTGTCCCACCCAAGTCTCCCGGAGTAGAAGGAACGCGATTCCGATAACATAACTTATAGATGTTGAAAGAAGACTAACAATGGATCAACTTGTGAGAGGAGCTTAATTGTAGAGAAGACAAAATCGACTGAAGCATAGTATGTTTTAGGCATACACTTCAACACAAGGCGTGGGGTAGTACAAGCAAGGATCTCAGTGATACAACTAAAAATATTTATCTCATCAAGAGAAATGACTTCAATAGTTGCCACAACATCATCACATGGCGTAATATGATAAGATGCCATATCAACCAATTTGCTCACGATTTGATCATTAATCTCATCATTTGAAAAATAGAAGTCATCAGAGTTAGGCTCATAAATCAACACTTCAACATGGTCACATCAGACTCTCTCTTCTCTTTATCAATGATCTTGGGAATATCTGTGAGAACACTCAATAAAGGGAGAGCATAAACTGTATTCAGCTTTGAATTTAACATTTGGGTTGAATAATAGTGACTGGGGTTCCTCGTCTTATGACGTGCCTCAAATATGTCTATCTTAGCAGCTAACTGGGCACAAGAATCATGCACATGGGTGGTAAGTCCTTGAATTGTTCCCTTGAGAGCTACTAGTTGTGTTTGCAATTGAATATCCGTCATTGTGTGACTAGACGTAACAAGTTAAATGGATTACAGAAATGTGCAACAGGTTGTTGGAGCTCGCCGAAGGATCGCCGAAAAGTGGCTAGAGTGATCTTTAGAAAGTGGCAATCTCAATGGTGAGTGGCTAGTGGTAGTAAGATGAGCCACGAACTGGTACGCGCAAAGGAGAGCGATGACACGTGGATCTCATGTGCTGAGGCTAGATTGCGCGTCAAATTGCGTGAAGACCTAGTCGGTCTTGCGGATGGCCAGCAAGGTCTCGTCAATGGCTGGAGAGGTTAGTAGTGGCGTTGGTTGACCTTGTAGAC
>JAVXUM010000030.1:5401014-5416892 GCA_035590655.1 Pouteria glomerata
GGCGGTCGTCTAAAGTTTCTCTCGACCCCCCCAAACACGACCACCATAAAACGGTCGTCAGGCGGTCGTCTAAAGTAAAGACGACCGCTTAAGGGACTTTAGACGGTCGCTTGAGGCGGCCGTCTATTCCCGCATCTGTTGTAGTGTGCACTACCGAAAAATGAATCAAATACCTCAGCAAACTTCACTATAATATATCTTGAAAAACCCCACATAGCTTCAGTCATTCAAGAACAAGCTAATACAGGTCCTTGAATATCTTTCAAATTCTTGGTCACCTGGATATATAGACATAAAAGCCACAGGATTTTCTAAATTTCAACAAAAACCAAAAATAGGCACCGGTAACTTTGACATACAGCTTCTTGCCCGCAAACTTTCAAAATTTCACCAAAGCATACTTCAGCTGCTTTACAAACATCTGCTGATTTTTCCTTTATGTAAGCACCAAAACCATGCAATTCGATCAAGAAATAAATAGGTGCACATATTGGCTACAAATTATTTTTCCGAAACTTGAAATTTTGCTGAAGTGAATACCATCATAGAAGAAGCAATCGATTTTAGCAGGTTTATGGCATCAGGGAAATTACTTAACCCACTACGTTGCTTTGATAGCCAATCAAGAAGGTCCCTGCACCCTTCTGCACCAAGCTTAGCATCCATTAAAGCAACAGTAACATATGGCATCTAAGAAAGAACAGAATTGTCATTGTATTAGAAAAGCAGTGTGCACAAACCAAAAAGTAAAGAAAATGGAAAATTTGGAAACACAAACCATTTTGTCAAGATGAACAGCAGCAAGCCAAGAGTCTAAGGTAGTCAAGGTGCTTTCTCTCAAATACTTTTTATTGTCACCAAGGCATTTCAAAATGGCATGAAATCACTTCCTAATGTTGAGGTCAAATTCAAAGGAAAATAGAATACAAAGTTATAATGAAATTTGTGGTTAAAATAAACGACCTTCCCATTGCAGATGCAACAGCACCAACAGTAGACAGAGTTGCTATTACTAAACTTTTGTTGCTGTCATAGAGGTGCCCTCTAAGAGCACCAAATAATTCCACTGAAAATCAAAATCAAAACAAAAACAAGGGAATGGCAATAGAACAAGCATTAAACTTAGTTGAGAGTACAGTACAAATGTCTCATCCAATGCATGTAAATGATATTATACCAGTTCCTGTTGGTTGAATGCATTTATTGGCCTCTTCCAATATTTTACTTACAGCTTCAATTGATTCTAAGCGAATCTGGAAGGAAAGAAACAAAATGTTCAGCAGGATAATCAGGAACAGGAGTTGCCATTCTTCAAAAATACAACAACACACAAACAAGAGTTGTTTATATGTTAAAAACCACTAATATCTTCCCGCGGAACACTATCTAGACCACCGCCAGACAGTGATGATAAGGAATCCGCTACCATTACAATTTTCTTTGGAACTGCAGATGCACCCTGCAACACAACAATAGAGCAATAAGCAACCTCAAAATAACAAATGATGAGGAACAGAGAGGTAAAATGCACCTTTTTTATTTCTTGGTTAGTAATTTAACAAAAAAAAAGCACCATTGCCATACCTCAAATGGATTTTTTTCGTATTCTGCTTCAAGTGCACTAAGAAGCGCAGGTTTGACATCTGAAAGAAATGCTTTGATATCTGCAACAAAAAGGCATATCTCAAAATTGCTATCATCAGATCAAGAAAGCACAAGGTTTCAGGAATCAGATGGCGAGTTACCTGGACCAACAAACCTATGTAAAGCTCCAATCAGTTTGATGGTGGCATTCATTGTGGCAGCGGCACTGGATTGCAAACCGGTATCTTTGCAAAGATCAATTAAATCCTATAATAATAACAATAATGAAAAAAGAGACTACCCTGCTATCATAATTTAAATTAAGACACTTAAACCCAAGGGGAAAAAACATATATACGTTATGGCTACGTTTGTTAGCCAGCCGGACTAGGATGTGGGATTGCATTCCTTATCCGTGGGTCCCTTTTCAATGTTTGGAATGGTTTTGCTGGCAGCCGGATGTCTAGTCCATGGGTTCCACTTTCGGCTGTTTTGTTCAATATTTTCGGGATGCCGAATTTCATGAGTTTATTGGTATTATTAATACCTTACCTTCGGATTTGTTTTTCGTCAACATCTAAAGGTTTAAAATTATTTTCTTTCACATCATATATTAAATCATATCTTTTATTTCACTTTATATCCCACCAACCAAACATCAAAAAAAATAATTCTGCATAAAAAAATAATCTCATCTTTTATCCAATCCCACATATTATGTCTATAGACCCCACGGTATTACTTATTCTCCATCATTCAATTCTCCAAAACAAGCATATCCTGTATGTATAAATGATTTACTAATTTCCATAATAAGCACTATGACCCCTTATTCGGAGAAAACAGGAGAGAGAGATATAGAGAGAGAGAGTATCAAGCTTTCATAATTTGAATTAGGACACTTGCATGCTAGGAAAAAAAACCATGTATATATTATATGTATAAATAATTTACTACCTGTCATAATAAGCTTATCTGAAACATGAATACACAAACAACATCATTGTATGAGAAAAATGTAAACACCTTAAGTTTCAGGTGCGAAACACCAAAATCTTCCACTGCTGAAACCATCCACAGAATACCCTCACTAAGAACTTTAGGATTCTTGTGCTCCTTCATGATTGTGTAAAGCTAGAACAACGCAAACTCAATGAAATTAGTCAAACCAATTAATTATAGAAAAATTACCAAACCAATAGAAGATCCCAGCCTCAAGTAGGAGACTCCATCTAATACACTGTCAAATGTGGGTCTTACAGCCAAAAAGAAAAAAGTATAAAAAGTGCATTCCATCTTACTCTTTCAAAAATGAATCCTGGGCCTACAGCTTCAGAAAAAGCAGTAAGGCACTTCATGGCCTGAGCACGGGTCTTGATATCCGCTACTCGTTCACTTAAACCTACCGAGATGGTATATAAAATAGAGATTAAAAATCAATAAATAGAAAATTCCATCACAGAACTAAAAGTTCAGCAAAAAGGTGTCCAATCAGATTTTCTAGAGGCCACTGTCTAAGAAACCAGTCTGATTCATGCATGTTTAATCAATCCCACAGCACTCCATGATATTTAACACAAACAAATACTCACCAAGAAGGCAAAGAACAACACATTTTTTGGGAAATTTGGACGCGGTAGAAGCTATATGGGTGATGACATCAATAACCTGTTGCTGGACCTGCACTTTTCATTACATGCCAATTAATAAACCAACAATCTCCCCACAACCCTTCAGGTAAGATAAGCAAAGAGGACAATACCTGAACATTTTTCTCACTCCATCCAGGAACAGCACAAAGTAAACGAATTAAGATCTCCACAGACGGGTCGACTTCCGGTATCCCTTCCACCTGCTCTTTAAATGAAACAATTGCTGCAACCGAAAAAAGGGCAGTTAGTCCCGTATGTTTAAGTGTGAAATGAGATGCATTGGAATTATAGACGGAAAAAATGTAGGGGAAAAAAAAAGAATATAAACCATGTAAAATAAAACAAGTTCACAACGATATAAAGGGTAAATTCTAACCACTTTAAGTTAATACATTTACCAGGAAAGATGAAATTGATATGCTACAAATACAACAATTAAACCAGAAATGACAGAAGAACATCCAATAGGCATATAACTGCCACCAAAAATAATAATAATAATAATAATAACAAATAACAAACAGACAAACAAACAAAAACATAATTTATAAAGAAAATAAAAAATCATCAACTAGTCCTCACTTTGAAGTGCAATAACCCTAAATACCTGCAATAATAAAGAAAAACAAATAGATAAATTGAATCATGTATGTGCAGCTAACCAAAAGAATAAACCTACAAAAGGGATGAGGCAACATTGACATAACTAGGAAAAATTGCAAGCCTCGGATAAAAGAACTATCATAATACAGCCATGAGCACTGTATGGATACATGTCCACTCTGGAAAACAATTTTGTTCGAGAGAAAAACCAAAAGCGCATATCATGTCAGCATGCAATTTCTTATCCTCTGTATGAAACTGTAAGACCTCAATGATTTCACCATAAATACTCTACTCTTTCTCCTAATAGGTGTTGTCATTAATAACAGCTTACACATCCTCCAATTAACCCAAGCTAGGCTGCATTAGCTGGTAACCTGAGCAAGGGCATCAACGTGGCTGGAAAATGGTCTCACCATTCAGGAAGGCTCAGAGAGCTGCTCTTGCTGGCTTGCCCTGTCCAAGTGGGGAGTTGGTCAGGTGGCTTGTATGAAGTCCTAGACCACATGGTTCCTAGATGGCTGGGCACTATGTGAAGCTGGCTTCACAGAGCAGCTAGAACCTTCAGCTCATTAGTTAAATTAAATTTTTTACTTATCAGGAAAGAAAAAAAAAACAATCTTCCAATTAAGTACAATTTCAATGATCTCTGAATGGGATTTCAGACTTATATCAGGCAACAGTTCCTTCTCAGGAAACATGCCTTACAAAAGATGAAGTCTTTCAAGACCTAGCAGGAAAGAATCCAAGCATAATTAATAATTAGTGTATACTTAGTCCACATATTTACCGTATTATATAGATACAACTAAAACAACCATAATTTGCGTATCAAGCTATTCAGTTATTCTCTTAATGCGCTGTAATACAAGCTTAACCCTTAAAAAAAATAAAAATAAAAATTCCTCTTTTTAGTCATTTACAGTGGTTGTTTCCTCAAAACACCATCACCGAAGGTCTCAATCATCGCCAGTGACACTCCTGTTTCTCTTGGAGTCCCCGACAAGCCCTAGGTGTTCCAATTTCCAGAAGAAGTCCAGAGGCCTCACACTAGTTTCAGCAGTTGAAGCTTGTTGCAGAAAAAAGAGCATTATTGGACAACCCTAGCCAGTATTGAAGGTTCGAAAGTTGAACATTTAGTAGCTACTAGGTCAATATTTCTTTTGTTACAAATGTGATCAGTCAATTCATAACGTCACCTCATACTAATCATTGGAATGCAGTCATTCACATTTCAACATATCTGAAAGGTACACCCCGTAAAGGTTTAATATAAAGATATAATAGATAAACTTCAGTTCAAAGATACACATGTACTGACGAGTCGGATCACCATCAAATAAACAATCCACCACAAGACACAATACTACAATGTCTTTTTTGGAGGTAAGAATGCAAACAGCGGTGGCTAGATTAAGTGCAAAATCAGAAACCAAGGCCATGGCACACATCCAATGAGTTGAATTGGATAAAGCATACATGGAGTCCATCGTTCATTCGTAACCCATGAAGTTATTGTATTATAATCAAGTTGCAGTACACATCGCATCCAACCCAGTTTCATAAAAGACCAAACACCCTGAGGTTGACTACCATTTTATTGGAGACAAACTCTACAACATGTCATCAAATCAGGCATGTAAAGTTTGAGGATCAGTTTACTTGTTCACTGAAAATACTGGGGTCTAAAGTGAAATTTAAAAATGCCAAGCTTGGAGCATACAATATGTATGCTCCAGTTTGAGGAGGAGTGATGTAATTACTGTAAGGGTACTTTAGTCTGCACATATTTAACCTATTAGTACAATCAACTTAGTCAAGCTATGCAAACCTATTCTCTTGACACTTTCTATATAAAGCACCATCCCCTCTATTAATATAAAGATTCCAATTCACCTACTAAGTTATGACGTGAGGCTTTACTATTCACCATAGCATCCGTCTTTCTCACTTTTCAAATAACCAAACAACAGGCTAAGTTCAAGGAATGGCACAAATGACATTCCACACAGCAGTAACCCCGTTCATAACAATTATGATCTTGCATCACCCTTCATGATCAACAAAATTCATGAAACAAGTTCAAATAAATCATAAAATCTGGAGTCTCAACATTGGGACATTGGCTAGAGAGCGAGAGAATAACCTTCAAGCCGCTCTTTCCATACAGCACTCTTCAATTGTGAAACAGTATCTGCTTGAATAAGAGAACCTAATCTGCTTTCAATCTCTTCAAGACTCATATCCACAGGCTGCAAATATTATGTTCAGAAAGCACCTTAGCTTCCACTGTTAGGTCATCAGAATACACAAAAAGGACAAACATCAGATAGAACATATCAATGATTTACCTCAACATCTTCAAGTTCAACAGGTTTTGATGTTTTTAACTGACCAGAACCATCTCCTTTCTTGTTGACACCTGATTTTACAGCCCCTCCTCTCTTACTAGCAGGCTAAGAAAACATACAGACTCAATCATAGAGTACCAATACACAAATAATGTTCTCTAACACAATGCATAAAACAAACACCCACAGCTGCTTGAACAGGCTTCTTCCCACTAAGCATGCTTGCTGCCGACCTTCTGACAAATAATCGTTCTGAAGCCTGAGAAGATTACCATAAGCATTGTTACAAAATTATTTATTAAACAACAAAGTATATAAGCTGAAGTGACATCTCAGAAGTTAAAATCAACTAGAACTTCAAATGCATTCAGTATTCAAAAATTTAAATCAATTGACTTATCAAGATTTTAATTACAATTATCTGCAAGTATCCAAAAAAAAAAAATCATTTTATTATCATAAAAAAATGTAACTGACAATATCATCCATGAAAGATTTATATCTGAAATGAATGAGTCACAATCCAAAGCAACAATGAAGGAAAAGCCACCAGGCACAAAGGTAGTGACCTGATTATTGAGCCTAAGGCACGTCATGTGCCATAAATTTTGCACTGTGGTTAAAATTTACCATCTAAATTTCACAAATATCAAATTATGTTTCTTTTTTCAGAAAGAAAAAAAATCTTATTATGGAACGAAGTATGTTGAGATTCTCTAGAGTGCAAACAACATAATAGCGATTGAACCAGTGAAATTCGAGCCCGTTTGAAAGTTATGAAGGAACGAACAGCACACCCAGAATTTGTATCATTGTTCAATTGAAGGCAATTCTTTTGTACTGCTAGATCCCGAGTGCCAGGCCATGGGATTATACTATTGGGATCTCTTCTTGTACTATAGTGCAGATATTAGATGGATCCATACCCTAGATCAGCCAACAAGAGAGGAAAATATTGGCTAAATATCAATTCAAGCCCATTTGGAAGTTATGAAAAAGCAAACAGCACACCAAGAATTTGGATCATTGTTCAATTGAAGGCAATTCTGGCACTGCCTAGATCTTGAATGCCAGGCCATGGGATTATACTATTGGGATCTCTTCTTGTACCATAATGCAAATATTTGATGGATCCATACCCTAGATCAGCCAATAAGAGAGGAAAATATTGGCTAAATAAAGACACATCTTAGCCAATTCCCAAACTAGGGTATTTTTAACCTTCTTGAAATTTCAGACTAGTTTTAAGAGTATTGACTTCATTTTGTATTTGATCACATAGCTTCTTTAATTGGATGACCTTTTCTCTTAAAAAAATAATCTAGTCCTTCAATTGTACCGCTTCTTTTACGTAAACGAACTTTCCTAGATTCTTATCTTAATTAGGAGAGAGGGAGGGGTAGAAATTCCTAAAGTAGAATCATTTGGAGTAACATATGTTACATCTTTTAGTGTTCTAGAAGTTCCTTCCCCCAAAATCTGATTGTCAAGATTACTTCATAAAGGCACTTGAAATTCCTAGATGTTAAGAGTCATAATTTCCAACAGGTTATATAAATTAATAACAATATTATAATCTGATGATAAACAGTTTGATAAAGCATAAAAATTTATATGAAAGAGAGAATAAACCCACCTCTACGGTAGGAATGCTTGCAGCTGAAGTTTGAACTGTGATGCCATATCATGAAAAATATGAGAAACCTCAAAGCAGATACAATAAAGTTATACAAATTTAAAACAAGAAAATAATTAAAACCCGAGCTTTTACCAACAGGACAAGCTCCAGAGCCCCCAATCATTTCTGAAAGCTTCTTCTTTCTAACATCATCAAGTTTCTCCAACGATTTTTCTAATGGCCTCATGCCAACCAACTAGAAGGGAAAAAATGGAGAAATAGGGAATTATTGTGGTGATAGGACTTGGTCTAATTTTGACAATTTTGAAAAATGGGGAAAAAAAAAGGCTTTACTATGAAGAATTCACATTTTTCAAGCTGCAATGCGATTGCAAGGAGTACCTTGGCCACTGCTGCCAATGCAGAAAAGGCTGCATCCCTCACTTCTGGAGTCCCATCGATAAGGCACTACAAAGAAATTGATTTAAAATACATACAATAATACAAAAAGGTATATAAATATTTAAGTAAATAAAGTTCAGATCACTGTAGGAAGTAGAACATAGCTTCAAAAGCGTAATAAAAGCATAACTATTAGAACCGCAATTTCATATTACTAAAGGACAGTGGGTATACAAAATGTGGATCTTACATATACAAAGAATCAACTGTTTAAACATGTTAAAATAAAAAAAAGAAAGAGAGGAAAAAAGAGAGAAAAAATTTGAAAGCCATCACTAGGATATCATTCAAAGGAAAACTGATGAAAGATTGTACGGTAAAATTTTCAACTAGAGATGATTTATCATTGAAGGATTTGACTCTTAACATCAGGAATCAACATCATGGTAGACACATGTGAATTCTCTTTCCAAATCCTATAGCACCATACATTTGAGAATCGGTAGCACCACCGTAATCCCCAATCTCTGTTGTTTGTAAGTGTGGCACCAAATTATAATAAATCATTCACTAAAATATTCGATATGTGTGTCCACGTAGCATGGAACTCACTAACCTCCATGCATATTGGAACATATTCCTTGTGCAATTTGAGAACAATGACCTTGTTGCTACTCTCAATACAAAATGTAACCCAGTTTAAACTCAATGAACGGACCAGCGGAACCTTGTGTTTCGATGCCGCCTTGACATCTGCAGTGAAAAGCACCTTAGCTTAATTAGGACTAAGTTCATAAGTACCACCCACTACATTCAATGTTCAAAATACAACAATTCTTATTTCACAATCGTGATAAATGCAAAAACAAGCATAACCTCTATGGTTAAACTGATCATCATAAAACCTTAAACTGATCGTCATAAACCATCACACAATAAACATGTAAATTCTCGTGCAAGAAACAATACAAAACACGGCTATGCCTCATCACAACTGTGAGAGGCGAACAAAATTATTACTTAAGACACATCACCCAGTAGAGATCAAATCAACTCTTAGTCTTCCAGAACAAACAACTACAATTATTTAAGCCTGCAGCATCACATAATTGACACATCACTGTGCAATCTGTTGGAAGCATTAGGCATTGATTTTTGCCATAGCTGGGGATGTCTTGCAACTTTTGAATGTCAGCCATTGGTTGGTTTGAGAAGAGAAGGAACAACACTTGGATCTGTTTACCTTTTTTATTGTTTTGGCTGATCTGGGAAACAATGAAATGAACAATTGAACAATCTATTTTGAATTTGAAGAGTATTTTCTTGGGTATATTGGCCTTGAAGCAACGATAAGATTGTTCCATTGCGACCTGGAGTCATTAGTTACCTTGGAAACATCTCTTTGCAAGCAAGGTAATGTAATGTATATCTGATCCTCCCTTAGACCTCGCAATGCAAGAGCCTCATGCACTACTTGCCCTTTTTATTGAATAGCTTTCTTGTATGCTTAAGCCAGACGTATGCTTTTGATTTCATGGACATTAAGGAGGTATAGGGATCTTTTAGCTGCTCAGGTGGTTTTTTGCTTGATGTAAGGTTTCTTTTGTTCTTGACCTACATCACATGGGTGCTTTTTCTTTTTATTTTTTTAAATATGTTTCTTCAGATTCTTCCCCCAAAGCTATTAAAAAAACAAAACATATAGAACTATCAACTACCAGGTTAAAAGTCACAATTACACATATAGAGCTCCGAAAAGGGGGAAAAAACTGATTAATGCATATTTTTTGGGAGACTCCCCTCACAGGAATTACCTACACATGTCACACTAGAGAATCGTAGGAACCATCAAATTAGTTTCAGAAGGAAAAAGAGGGATAAAAAAAAAGGTCATGAAAATGTCCAACAATAAGTGCAAAAAATTCAAAATGATATAAAACCTGCCTTCAACGATATCTGCAAGATTCAAGCATCCAGACTTGTACATGGCTTGAAGTGTTTGAGTCAGTGCCTCAGTTAAAGCAGGCTTCTTTTCTTTCAGTTTTTCCTATTGAAGAAGAAGCTTATTATACAAGAGAATCAACTCAACAGATAACCTTACACAAAAGTAACAAAATATTGAAAGTTCACAAGAAAGCTAATAACAAAGTGCTAAAACACAGAACTCTTAAATATGGGAGGTTGGAATCTCCATATTAGTCAAATTTGAAGATGGCAAGCATTTTTTTTCATACTAGCAACATCTTGTTTATTTTATTGTATTTATTTTATTTAATTTTGAGAGGTAAAAAGCACTTTATTCAAAAGGGCATGCCACTAAATTACACCTCAAAATCAAACAAACTAGTCGTTGTCAAGTGACTACTTGCTTATTTATTTATTTTTACATTTTTTTTTTTTGGATAAAAATGAGAACTTGTCTATTAGAATATGACATAGAGCTGAGAAGATTAAAGAGAGGAATGAACATAAGCCGCCTAAATGAAAATTGTTTTTACAATGTTTTATGCTTTTGACTGTCGATTGGCTATACCAATGTATAATTTACACGTTTGCTACATATAAGCAAGGCAGATAATTAACAATAAATGAACATAAACGTGTAAATTTACATGTGCAGAGGGTTTAAAGCCCCCCAGAAGCCAACATATAATAATCAAAAAACAAAACACCAAAACATACTACCAAAAGGAGAATAGCAAAAGCATTTCTTTCTTGCTTATATAATACTAATTTTTTTTTTTTTTTTAAGTAAACACAACCCTAAACGCCAAAGTCGCACCACCTCCAGTGACTTGAAAGGACAGAGAATTAGAAAGAAACACAACTATATCGAAAAATCATGGCTGAAAGTGTGAATATGAGTAACAAGGAGTAGAAAGGTTTCCACTTTCAGCTTCTAGTTATATTCTCACAAGTAAAACGGGTAACAAGAAGCGCGAGTTTCCACATAAATGACTTCTTAGGCCCCTAGCAAGATTCCCAATTGCCTGGATGGCTTCAACTGCAACAGCTATGTTGACATCCGTAATAAGCTGCAAAAAAAGGGTTAAGCTCCGTGATGAGTTACCAATTCAGTACAGAGCAATGCAAAAAAGTAAAAAGGGTTTCCAAGACTCCAATGCAAAAATAAATCTAAAGTTGCAAGGCAAAAGGCCACTTGTTTTTGGACAAGAATAATAGTATTAAAAGGTGATGCGTCCCTTTTACAAGTAAACTCAAAAAGAAAAGGCCAATATGAAAACCAAAAACAAAAAGACAGATGCCATAAAGATGGAATGTTATTAAGTTTGGGCAAGTTCACAGTAGCTCAAAGAATAAATTCAGTTTCACAGTTTCAAGTGCATGATGTGTCAAAAACTTTGATTACTTGACAAATGGAATCACTAAATTTGATTTTGTCAAAAATAGCCAAAAAGAAATATTAGATAGTTGACTTAGAAATCATAACATTAGCATGGTAAGTGCTGGCAGAAGCAGCTTAAAGCAAATTCTCCAAGGTCACCAACCAACAGAAGCCATAGCTCAAATGGAGTAAGGGTGCATCTGGTGGAAATCAGGAAACAGTTCCAAAAAAAACCATGATGACAACAATGATGCAATATAGCATCATCCTTCAAGTCATGTCTCAATTGCCAAATTCGTTTGTATCTTTAAAGGCAGCAACAGAGTGACAACACGCGTGATCATGCATTTATAACTAGATAGAAGAAACAAAGTCAATACAAGTGGCTCATTATCCCTAGATAGAAGAAACATAGTCAATACAAGTGGCTCATTATCTAAGGAACGTGTAAATGCTGTCACAGACAGCATCCTAATATCATAGCAATCAAACATCAGCCAACAAAATAGAAAAAAGAATATCACTGACGAATAAACTTGGTTGTACCTGCTAAAACATAATGATCCTGTATGACCCATGTTTCATAAATTTTATTTTATTCATGATGCAATGAGTTGTGGCTTAACATGCTATTTGATGTGATTAATTTTGTGTATGTTGACTCAGTTGCTTAGTTCCTAGTTTGGAGTTAGTCATGTTGGAGTTTGGACATGATTTTGGAACTTGGGATTCCTATGCGCATGCCTTTACCATGGGCACGACCTTTCTTTCCCCGTGCGCACAGACTGTTTGATGTGTGTCAGTGCAAGTTGCACCTTCTTTTTCCAACGTCTTTCTTTCATTAAATGAAGCCACCCTATGCCTAGCCTAGGCTCCTAGCTTCACCTCCCACGGTCACAACCCTCCCATTTGCATCTCCTTTCTTCACTATGAAGGAATCCATGGTTTATATATATATGTAAATGGGTGTATTAAGGAATTGGCAGAAACCAAAGTGTGAGGGTAAAGTAGTGAGATTGAGTTTTTCCCAAAATTTCTTCCTACTCTCTTTTCCAAAGTTCAATTAGAGTTGAGAGAAGTGTGTAAAGATTGTTAGTTCAATGGTGAGAAGTGCGTGTTGCTCGTAGCTGGTTTCCGGCATTCCTGAGCTTCTCCCGAGTAGTTTTTATAACGACCCACATCTACACAGTACAATATTATCCGATTCAAGCTTGGTAAGCCACTTCCAGGAGATGACCCATCCTCATACTGCTTCTATTAGAGCAAGCTTAACCCTAGAGTTCCTACTAAATCTAATGCTCTCACAGTTTTACAATGTGTTGTATTATATTGATGTCGAACATGACACATCTACCACTTCCTTCCACTATCCAGACAACACGGGACGGAAGCATTGCTTCATTGTTTCACCTCCTGCTTCACACTCTTGTAGGCATAGTCCCTCATAGTCCCTCACAATTCTCCCCCCTAACAGGCCACGCATCCCCGCATGGGCCCCCACTATACTCTCTCGCAGGCAAAGTCCTTCACAGGCAGGTTCTATACATACGAAGCTCAATCGTGACCTCACACTTTCGACTAGGTATTGCCTCTGATATCATTTGTAACAACCTACATCTAAATAGTACAATATTGTCCGCTTAGGGTTTGGTAAGCTGCTTTCCAAGAGGTCACTAATCTTGGTATTACTTCCACTAAAGCACGATTAATACTAGAATTCTCACTGAATTCAGAACTCTCATAGGTTTTAAAACTCGTTGTACTATATTCATGTCAAACATTACATATATGCTACTTTCTTCCACTACCCAGGCAATGTGAGACAAAGGCATTACTTTTCTGTTTCACCTCTTGTTTCACTCTCTCGCAGGCAGAGCCCCTCACAATTTTCTTCTTCAACCGAGCAATTTAACGTAAGAGATTATAATTTCTTGTTACATTTGGTTTATGTTAATGCTTACATCATGTTTGATGTTGATATATTGCATTATCTATTCTTGATTGCAAAGTTGATAAAATTGTTATATGTATGCATATATGTGTGTGTGAACCGAGGAAGAAGATGATGAACAATGAAACTAAAATGAGATGATGAACAATGAAACTATAATGAGTGTAAACATGGAAGTTTTTTTTTTTTTTTTTGGGGGAATCCAAAGAAACGAGTTTTGAAACATAGAAGCCAAAAACAGAGCATGACTGCTTGCTAATGCAGCAGCTCAGTCGTGCGCATGACCTGTGATTTCGCACCTCAAGCACACTACCTGGACTAGATGGCTCGCATGCGCACGAGGTCATGATTCCCATACGCACGGCCTATCATTTGATCTCCCCGTGCACACAAGCCTTGTCCTCTATGCGCACAACTTTACCCCTTTGTTTTTCTTAAAATGTTCTCAAAGGAAAGGTATTCGATTTTCTAAAAATTTTTTTTAAAAGATATATTTTAATGTGGACCTTAATAATGATAAGTGAAATTAAAAAGTTTTGATATGAAAAATGATGATACTAATGTTATGAATGATATTATGTGGATAAGATGATGAATTGGACAATGATGTCCTAGCGAGAATGGATAGTGATTGTGATATTATGAGATAAATATTGTGTGCCGTTGTGTGTGGATTATGATGGTATGTTATGTGGTGTGTGTGAGTTGATTTTGTGTCGAAAAAGTACTGTTAAAATAATGGATCTACGTACCGAAGAGTTGAAAGTTCCTAAACCTGCATAGGATTAGTTATAGTTTTTAGTGAGCTAGTAACTCACAAATCACATTTGACTATCTTAGCGATGAAGATACCTACGATGGTGTATGGACTATCTTAGCGATGCAAACACCTATGATGGTGTATTGGCTATCTAGTGACGCTAACACCTACGATGGTGTGTTGGAGATTGGATGTCAAGGCCACAGGCCAATCTCGCAAAGTACCTCCTCATATGTGTTGGTGTGCGCCTGCGTTTGCGATGAGTCTTGGTGATGAGTATTGGTAATGAAGTTGTGTGTCTTCACAAGTGTCATTGGAATCATTGATATAATATGATAAATAAGTTGATTATCATCTTAATGTTATAATGGATATATGCTTGAGATGTTAAGATGAAAACAAGACTTAATAAAATAATGGTAATGAGACTGGTAATATCAATATATCTGTTTTATATCTTGGTTTGCAATCCGAGGTAAGCTCTCCACCAAAGATAAGTTGATCTCATGGGAAATAAATGCAAATCCCTCATGTATTCTTTGTGGGGCTGATGATGAAAGTATTGATCACCTATTCTTCCACTGCCAATTCTCTCAAGAAGTCAGGTGGCTATTTTTAACCTATGCCTTATCCACAAGAACAGACAAAATTGGCAAGGAGATATTGAATGGGCAATAGACAAGTTCAACAGCAAAAACTTTGCCAGTTTAATGTATAAGCTTGCATGGACGAGCTTAATTTATCATATTTGACTTGAGAGAAATGCAAGAATTTTCACTGATATTATTACAGGCCCTCAGGGAATCGTCAACAAAATCAAACATGAAGCCAGGCTAAAAGCTTCCCAAACTCAAAAGCATTAATCTTATTGCCACTAACATTGCAATATGTTCAAAATAGGGGATCCCTAACTTTTGTATAGGCAAATTATAGAGGAGCAGTATCGCTTAACTTGTAAAGGCACTTTTAAAGCCTATCTTTTGTGTGATGCAGATCGAGGGTATGCCCTCTAGATATTGCAACTCATTTCCCTATTAATGTAAAATTATCTTACCTACCAAAAAATAATAATAATAATAAAATTTTGATATAATGTCAAATTTAGATACTTGCATGATTTGATGTCATGATTTAATATGCTAAGATATTGTTATTTCATACTGTGGTTAAACGTTATATTACATGATATATGATTTGCATAATCCCGTACTATCAAGATAGGACACATCATATGTGTTGCTTGTAAAGTGAGCACACGTGAACTCGTGTTTTCTCTCCTATAATAATGACTACAGATTCTGAGATGGGCCTACCAGTGGAGAATTTTGATCGGAGGACTTAGATTGTCCTTTTATTTCATCTTTTGGCTAACTACTCATATATTATTTTGATACCTCAGGTGTGAGGGTTTATAATATATTTTTTTGTGCCCTTGATAGAGTGGCAAATTATATTTATTTATTTCTATTATATCGATGGGCTTGTACCAAAGTTGTTAAAATCGATATTTTACTTAAAATCGGTAGAGGATCCAAAAATCGAATCGTAAAATCGTAAGATTTTACCAAATGTCTATAAAATGAAAATATAGCCTATTATGATACAATTTTT
>JAVXUM010000030.1:5477429-5492262 GCA_035590655.1 Pouteria glomerata
ATGAGGAACCAAATACTTTACCTTGTTGAAGTAATTCTCAGCCTTATCAAGAAGTTGGCCTACAGGAGCTTCTGTGTTCCAGTTCTGCAAATTTGTGGCTATTCCATCTAGCTTGGCGTAGAGCACAGCTGCCATCCTCAGTGCCTCCAGCTTCTTTACTGGAAAACCTTCAAACCTTGCCAGGACCTGAATAGCGTTGAATTGGGATGGAGTTTTGGTGAGTAAAAATTTCAAATGAATTGGTTTGAGATTAAATTTTGTAAGGATTATAAGAAAATTAATGCATTTTCATCATTTTTTTTTCAAAAAAATGGTGCAAAAATCATGTGTCGAACGGCATTTTATAATAAAAGTGCATCGTAGTAGATTTTATTATTGAGAGTGATATGCTGACAAGAGAGAGTTATCGTTTTTCAATAAAGAATTGTAGTTCCATAACACTGCTCCTATTATAATCCATGACATTATAATTCATCATATTAGATCTCTAAAACTAAAATTTACATTAAAATTGAAACCTAAACTACCAAATCCATATCGAAGACTCTCTCTTTTATTAAATTGGCTAAGTTTGTTTCAATGTAAAATGCATACGCATGTTGTAGCAAGCATTAAAGAAATCACATTATTAATTGATGATGACGATGATAATGATTTTTATATAGTGGATATGAATAATTAAGTTCATATAATGCAGACCTGGGATTCATCAGTTAGTTTCTCTAGATGGGATTCAACATATTTGTGAAACTTGACAAGCTCAACCATGTCTGTTGTTTGGAAAGTACTAATAGCAACTTTCAACTCGTTGATTGTTTTTGCGTGGTTTTTAACATCCTCTTCGATTTGTTGGAAGTATGCTGATCTGAAAGAACAATTCAAATTATATATAATAATAATAATAATAATAATAATAAAGAAAAGAAAACCTTAGAGTGCCAGTAATGTTGAACTCTAATTACTTAAAAAGAATAGTTTAATTATTTGGTTAGAGATTTTGTAGAAGGCATACATATTTCTATATATGTGTATGTATACCTTTTTGTCATCTCTGCTAGTGCATCAGCCATTCCATGTTTTCCTCCCGTACTAGATGCCCCAACTTTTTTCCCTTGCTGTTGTAATGATTTGTTATCTAGATTTGACCCTTCTACCTTTCCCTTTAGGAGACGATAGAGATTGCCCATGTGGCACGATCTCTTCAGTTTAGTAGTCGTTTTTTTGGGACGCAGGGATCTTGGGCTACCCGAAGGAGGCGGTGGTGGGGGACCACCAACTCCATTCGTGAGTGACGTGGCTAGTGGTGGTGGTGTTCGTGATGTTATTGATTTATTTGATGACATCTTGGGTGGCGGTGGAGGCGGTGGTGTTGCCCCATTCCTTGATATCAATGGTTGTGGTGGTGGTGGTTGTGACTGCGGCAGCAATGACATAGACTTTCTTAGAGGTGGTGGTGGAGTTGCTCCATTCCTTGATATCATTGGTTGTGGTGGCTGTGGCCACAATGACATAGACTTTCTTGGAGGTGCTGGTGGAGTTGTTCCATTCCTTGATGGCTTGGACGGTGGAGGCGACGGTGGCCTTTTTGAGTGCCCGGATGTCATCCATGGTGGTGGCCTTTTTGAGTGCCCTGATGTCATCCATGGTGGTGATGGTGTTGCTGCTGCTGAATTTGGTGCTAGTTTAGGTGGTGGTGGTGGTGATGGTGCTGCTGTTGCTGCCGCTGAACTTGGTGCTAGTTTAGGTGGTGGTAGAGGATGAGTCAAGGGTGGTAACTCTGGTGCCCGTGGCGGCAGAGGGGAAGGTGGTGATGCCATATTATCTTGTGACATGGGTTGTCGTGGAAGTGTTGATTCTACAACCTTTGGTGTCATAGGTGGTGATACAATTATTGGTTCCAAGTAAAGGTTACTAACAATTGAATTTCTCCCTTTCTCTTTGCTATCCTCAGTTGCTGCTTTTTCAGACTCCATTGTAGTACTCTTTGATTCGTTCTCCTCCTCCTCCACTTCCTCGACATTATTAATTGTACTGATTCTCTCCGGCGATGCAATATAAGGGAACATATGGAAGGAGAGGCGCTTAACATCAATGGGATTCAACTTCCCAACAGCTTCAACTCTCAGAGACAAAAGAAGTTGTGGGGAATAAGAAGAACCATAGCCATACTGAAGGACTGAGGTTGGAGTTTCCGGAGAACTACTCAGAGACTTGTCTGATGATGAGAAGGAGGAAGACACTGAGAAAGCTCTCCTAAATTTATGACCTTTCGAGGGTTGATCGTGATCATCATGATCCATCAAGTCAAGCAACCTTTCTCTAGCTATCTTTATCATGCCATCCAGCATTCCCTGTGCTATTTTTCAACTCAAAAACACCACCACAATTGTCACAAATTAAATGAAGGAAAAAAAAAAAAAAATCACTTTACTTCCTGAACTCTCTCACGAATTTCACTTTAAGAGTTGCTTTTTTAACATGTAATCTCTTTATTCTATTAGTTAAATAATGTCAGTTGTCAATTTTTTTTGCGAATTAAATTAAACTCCACTCAATTAATAGAAAGTGAAAAATTACCAAAAAAAAAAAAAAAAGAGAGAAAATATTAGAAGCTCAAACCCTTTATTGTTCTATATATAAATGTATGTATCAAATTCTTAGGGTGTGCTTAGGAGTTGTAAAGTATAGTTTTGAGATGTTCAGATGGTATAAGTTCTAAGGTGTTCAGGATAAATTTTAAAATAATAAATTCATGGTTAAGAGTTTATTTTTTAATGGATTATGAGGTGTTTATTGTATATATAATAACATATATACTTTTATTTATTTGTTAAGTATAAATACTATAATAGTTATTGGTATTTGTACACGTATATATAAAATAATGAATGGGGTTTGGAGTTTAAAAACTCTGTAAAAACTCTAACTTTTGTTAACTTCCTTAAATTAAATTTTGTTATGTGTCATTTTTACATTAAATTTTATTTTATTTATTTATTTTTTATTTTTTTGGAACTCCACTAACAAAGAAAGAAAAAATCAACAATAAGTCTCTGAAACACTTCAATTCTAAATCACTAAAAAAAGAAAAAAGAAAAAAAAAAGAAAAAGTGTTTAGTTGCACAACGTGAAATAGGAAATATGAATAATAAGGTTTTATTAAAAAAATTTTAAGTTTGGATTTCAATATTTTTACAAAGGTATAATTATCCAAAATATTATCTCAAAATCCGTAAATTGACATATTCAAAAAATTGAATCATAACACACTTGTAATTATGAGATATTAAATAAAATTATAAGAACGTTATAAAACTCATAAGTTAAAAACTCTCAAATATGGTTTCACATTAACATTTCAAAACTCATAAATTTTGACTCCAACCTAACCTTAACCAGGGTTTGTAAAAGAGCTCAGGGAGAGTAAAGGAAAATTAAAATTAAAATTAAAAAAAAAATATTACAACTCATTTTTGGATTATGAACTTTTAACGTTCATACCTTGTCTTTCTAACTCGTCGGCTGTCATATTATCATATGTTATGCAACTGGGAGTTTCCGTCCAATCATCCTTACCCATCCACATGCCTCCAATAGATTTCAATGCATAGCACAGTGAAGCCAGTGCCTGTTTTGAAATGTCAGGCCCAGTTTATTAGCTTACGTACTAACGAAACATTTTAAAACGTTTAAGTTTTTTTGTAAACCTAATGTTCGGTGTCACTAGTTCACTGAACCACCTGATCTATGGGTGTTCCTTCCTTTTCCGACATTGAATTCTCGGGGACGGTATCGGGGTACAGTATGTGAAGATCCTTCAATGTTGTTATCACCAGCTGCAATGAATTGGAAAGAGGTTCAACAATTAACACAATTGCTTAAATAGAGGAAAAATCACATTTTCATATCTTAAAAAAAATTATTTAGTTCCTGTCTCTTTAAACCAATCAAATTAAACAGAATATGATTAATTTTATTGGGTTAAAAATTTATTCGTAGCATTTTATTGTAAGTAATTCTGTTTTTCCTCCTGATTGCTAAATTTATTTATTTACACTAGTTTATTAGCGTTTAGAGTGATAAAAAATAAGAAAAAACAAGAAAAAAGTGGTTTAAGTTAAATTCAGGTGTTTGACATCTAACAGAGTTTTTTGGAGAAGAATAGTAATATTTTTGTATGGCCAGAACAAAATCGTGGGAACGGTTTTCTCAATCTGTTCTCACGGATTAAAAAATATCAAGAGTTTTGTATAGTCATAACAAAACCGTGGGAACGGTTTTTAAAATCTATTCCCACGGATTTAAAAAAATTAGTATAAAATAGTGACAATGGTACTTGTTTAAAAATTTTCAATTCAAAAAATATGATTATCAAAATAATTTACTCATTCGATTAACCTTTTTCCAAATGTTTTATTTTTTTTTAGTGAAATATTGAAATTTTTTGAATATAATAAAAGTAGGAATGTGTAATAGAAAATTTTAGTAATTTATAGAGTTTATTATAGATTTATTTTGTATTTTAAAGTTTGTTAACACTCCAAATGCCGCACGTGACTATCAACTTATATATGGTAAATACTCATGTTGCAAAATAAAAAAAAGATCACTGGAAAAAAGTAATCAAAATGAAATGAAACACCTGTGAGTTATTACTTGAAAATAGAAATGACACTTGAAAGTCTTTCTTGTTTGAAAAAATTACACAAAAGAAACTCCTAATTTTTAAAATGAATTAAATTATATATAAAATTGAGATTTTTTTTTTTTTTTTTTATCTATTTTATGCCCTAAAATCAAAAATTTACCTATTTTATCTCATTAAAAGTTTTGATACAATTCAACATATTTTTTCACCAAAATATCGAAAATGTTTTCATGATTAAAACTGCGTGCAGGTGAACATGTATGTATGAACAAAATACACGCTTTCACACTATGACTACCTCATTTACAGAAGCAGAGCAGGAACATGGAGGTAGATCAATTAAGTCTCTGAAGATGAGGATCTTTCTCCTAAGCTCTTCCATTTTAAGGAACTTGCCCGCACCAGTGCCCGGGTTGGGCACCTTGGAGCCTTTGACTGACTTGGGATTCTTTGATTTACCTACGCAATTCCTGTTTAACCTTGGCAGATTCTTCAATATATCATACTTCTTGTTTGCCTTGGGCACTTTCTTTCCCTGTCAACATTAACTATCAACTGATGTTATACATGCGTATACATGAAATCTTCTTGTAAGTATATATATATACGTGCATGCAAACATTTGATTGTGTCTATTGTCTTATTTTGATAGCAATATGCAATTGATTGTGGTTCTATATGTCTCTTTTCGTTTTCTGAATAACAAGTGATCATAAAAAGGGGAAGTCAAAACATGCAATGCAATTAATTTCAGCCAAACACGGTGCAGAATTCATCAGAAAACTGAAAGAAAAGATAACGTTGAGAATTTTTCAAGGATAGGAAGAGCAAAGTTTGTCGGAAATAAGAAAGAAACACGAAACAAGCATTTGTCCATTTAATAAAACATTAATAACACAATAAAACACAAACTTCATTTCATCTTCATACATACATACATATATATATATATAATGCATATTCATAGAACACAAAAGAGAAGGCAACCAAAACAAAAAAAAAAAAAAAAAAAGAGCACATACCTCAAATCCTAATGACTTTCTACGAAACAGCAAGGGCATGCAGCCGATTGGGGTAGCCATGGGTAATCACTGGGAACAAAGCTTATATTTAAAAACCACTCAATTAAATTACGATTCCATATATGCCAGCTTCCATTGGTTTAGAAAGAAACCAAAGGTTCAGCCAAGCCAGCACCAAAAAAAAAAAAAAAAAAAAAAAAAAAGAATTGTATTTCTAACAAATAAAAAAAGAGTAAAAAAAAATAATTATATACAGGGCGCTTCGAACAAATAAAAAATTTCAATTAATAGGCAAACGTGCAGAGCAAAAAGCGCAACGCGTTGCTGATATTTCAATTCTTCCCTGTGGAACTTCCTTTTCTCTTTGGAGAGAAAGAGAGCCGAGTTACAGGGAAGAACTGTCTGATTTTTAAACGATGGAGTCGTCGTCGTCTTCTTACCGGATAAGCATGAATTCGATCTCGTGTGAATTGTTGAATTTCGGTATGTTTGTTAATTAATGGATATTTTGGGGTGGGTCTGTAACGGCTTTTTGTCTAAATTTAAATCCTTAAATTTAGGTACGTCGATGTTAATTTTTAAATTTATATGCCAGCACAAAGGTTTACGTCACTCTACTTCAGTGGTTTAGGATTTCGACTTGGTTGATTTATATAGAAAATCTTATGATTTCGGAGCTATATATACGGGGGACAAACCCCTATTTAATTACTCAGCATCTGTTTTAGCCATCTTAGGGATTTTTACATTACTGAAGTTAAAGGTAGATTTGAGCAATCAATTGGTTTTTAAATAGTGATGCACTTTTAACGAGTTTTAGGTAGGGTTTGGGAAGTTAAATTTATTATTGTTATTATTATTTTATTTTAGAAAGGGAGAAAAAGTTAACCTTGTCATAGTTATCTTTTCAGTTTATTCTTAATTTGATATTTTTGTTTTTTATGATTTAAAAAAATTTTAAATATAAAAGAGTAAATTTAGTCATTTTAAAATTAAAAGTCAAAAAATTGAATAGCTAAAAGCACCCATTCTCAAACATGATGATTATTTGTTATGTTTATGCATACAGTGATGTTAGCTATGCTATATAACATGTTTAATGCATAAAATAAAAAATGGTATAATACATATACATTTATGTGTGAGTTTTGAAAAAGAAGTTGATAAATGTTGAATCTAATTCGTGTTATATACTTAATGAATTGATAAATTGAGATTATAATTATATTGATAGATTGTTGGAGATTGAAAATGAATATAAACACAGAAGATTATGACTTTAAATCAAAAGAAAATAGTTACAAATCACAAAAGTCGAAAATAGAACATCCCCATCTATTGAGTATGTATATATCATCACACTTATACTATTTTACCTACTAAACTATCGAGCTCAACCTCTTTTATATCACAAATGAACCTCGAGAGCTCGAATCGGTCATCCAAAGTTAAGTTAAGGGCATTGGTTTGAAGAGAGACTATATTATTTTATTGTATATTTATTTATGTGACCTAAAGTGTAGGTCATGAGAATTAGACTTTATATTATCTTATTGAGATAACTTGTGTATGCTAATTGCAAGAAAAATTTCTATTTACTATGATATATGTGATGCTGTAGTTGGATAGATGTTATTTCATGGTTGTTTGAACTACAACACTTTTGAAAGTATTAGAACAAAGGACAACATATGTAGAGTTCTATATTGTATTATTTGTATGGTTATGTATGTGAACTTGAACGGTGACGCGTACTCATTGTTCTTTAAACTTTCAATTCGATTTCATTTTAGGTTTACTTAGTTTTCACTTTTTTCATACCGTTCATCCTTCATATTTTTTGTTTTAGGTGTGGCAAATACTTTGGCGCATTGCCATATGTTTGGGATTATCGAGACTTTGTGCTTGTTTTTTTTTTTTTAAATTCTAGAACAGTTAGCCCAACTCAAAAGTTTAAGTCTAGTCTAAACTTGTTATTAAAATATTATTGTTTCATTAAATGGTTACCAAATTGCATTATTTTGAACTTGTCTCTTTCTAGTAGCCATATGTAGTGTGAATATGAATGAAAAAAGTAAAAAATCAACACACAGAATTAATGTGGTTCTGCAAAATTTACGTTAATGACGGTTGTAATATTTTTTATTAATTTTAAAATCTTTTATAGGGTTACATAGTCAAATAGAATATATATTTACTAAAACTATGACCCTGTAAATAGGAACAAATACTCATACCGTACCGCGAGGGGCTACGCTCCCTTACCTTGTATGCACTACATTCTGTTATGTTCCGTTTCAAAAATTCTTCATCCTATTTAATTTTTTTGTCTAAATATGAATCACATATCACTATACCATAAAATGTTTCGAAGCACGTAACGAATGTTTCCACTAATGAATAGATATGTCTACTCATTCTTGTGACTTTTCAAAGGGTCCTTTATCATACATAAATTCAACCCTCTTTCGCAATTTCATTCATTTAATTTTTTGAAATCTCTCTCTCATTATGTGCATATGGAGTAAGAAAGTTCAAAATAGTATATAAATATAATTTCTGATTACTTATGCACAATGATGGAGCTAAATAGAGGAAAGATGACAAGTGACCCCCTTGATTTTAGATATGAATTTACCAAAATGTTGTTGATATTTTAATTTTATTAAAAAATTAATTTAAAATTAGGATATTGTGTTCTTATTAAAAAAAATTAAAATTAATTCAAATTTTTTTAAGATGAAATAATTCATAAAAATCAAAATTAAATATTTTTTGTGAAATAAAGTGTATTTTTTATTATTCTATTGAATACTTTTAAGTATAATATCAATAAATATAACATATAATGTAGTAAATTTCATAAATAATAAAATTAATAATAATTATTTTTTTAATAACGATGAATATCCTTAATAAATCTTAGCCTCTCTTGAAAAAGGTAAAAAAGCCTATTAAATTATTTAAATGTGAAAAATATTTTTACGGGTTTCATGTTCAAAGATAATTTTCTCTTTTCTTAAAAATGTTATTGTTTTTATTATTCCTCATTTTTTTTTTTACTCTTAATCCCGACATAACTCATTTTTTTTTTTTTTTTTTAAATCTTTGGTATTTCTCTACTCAAAATTTTGGATCTGTCTTTGGATATACAAATATTTTATAGTTCTACATTTGTTTGTGTAAATTCAATGCATCCTGCGGGATAGACCTCCAAAAAATTCCAAAACACAACCTATTTTAAGAACGTATTAAATATATACTAGCTTTGATCCGCTTGAATTTTTTTTTTTGACCGTATTCTTCTTTAGTAGTTTCTATCTATTTTTAATTTCCTTAAGTAGTATAGGCACTTGCATATAGGAATTTGAAGGTTATTTTGCCCCTTGCCCTCCCTCCTGCGACCACAGTTTTTTATCTTATGCGCCGTAATATATTTTCCTATTTTTTTTATTTCTTTTAAAAAATAATGACCAAATATTAAATGAGGCCTGTTTTGGTTAAAAAATTGATTCTACCTTTATTTTTATAGCTTTCTTTTACGTTTTGTATGACTTTTTTTATTTTATTTTATTTTTTTAAATTGTAACTTTTAGACGTGTTAATCACATTTGTAAAAATATAAAATCAAAAAATTTATGTCCATTTAGGCTAAAGCTAGAAAAAATAAAAAAATTAATCTTTTTGGTTACTTTTTAATCTAAATGAATAGCTTTTATCTACATGAACGTGATTTTTTTTTTCTTACAAATACAATTAACATGCATAAAAGTTATATATTTTGAAAAAAAATAAATTTTAATAAAAAAGTTATAAAATAAAAAATTACAAAAAAAAAAAAGAAGCTAAATTCAAATTTATAACTAAGCGAGGCCTAAACTTTGTGATAATAAAAATATTATAGCTAGGACCAAGAGACAAGGCTAGTCACTAATCAAATATTCAAGTTCCATGCAATAGCATGCTAATACGTATTCGAGCTTCATTCTAATTCATTAAGTTACTATTTGTGTGGTAAAAAAATATAAAAATAAGTATAAAAAATTAATATAAAAATGATATCCAGTAAAATTTGATTAGAAAAAGCTAAAAAAATTGATAATTTTTTTATAATTTTTGAAATCTTTTTGTAATTCAAATGGCCCATTAGCATGATAAAATTTTGAAGTTGGGTTCAAGTTATTAAACTCGAAAACTGCACAAGTTGAATTACTTTAGGTTTAGAAAACAAGTAATCCACGGGTATACTTCTGTTTTCAATATCTGATTTAAAAAATAGAAAATATATTTACACATTAAATATAAAATGAAAACAAGTCATTTTTAGAGTTTTCAACATAAAATAAAGAAAATCTCAAAATTCAAAAAAAAGAATCATACAAATAATATCGCCAGGTCTTTAAAGCAAAAATTACCGTAACTAACCCCAAATCATGTGTAGGTTAATTATTCTTATGTGGCTTCAATTATCATGACTCATACACTACCACTTGATGATTCTGCATCAAACCACATCTCAAACATTCACGTGAAGCATCATAGTATATAAAATGTCCCACTCTATGTTCAGGTATAATCAACACATGAGTTTCAGTTTTCATTCACTTCAAATCATTAAAAACATTTTCACAAGTATTATTCTATTCAAATTTAACTCATTTCCGAGTCAACTTAGTTAACGGACCCACTAACCAATAGAAATCCTGTATAAAGTGACGATAACAAATAGCTAAACCCAAAAAACTACGAACTTCAAAAATAGACTTCAATCGTACCCAATCTAACACAGCTAAAACCTTCGAAGGATTCACTACGATCCCTCGACTAGAAACTACATAACTTAGAAACTTTACCTCAGATAATCAAAGTTAACATTTACTAGTTTTAGCATACAACTTATGATCCCGAAATGTCTGCAAAATTGTTCTCAAATGATGTTTGCATTTATTTTTGTCATGAGAATAAATTAAAATATCATTAACAAACACAACTACAAACTAACTTAGGGGGTGTTTATTTCGCTGAAAAACTCTGAAAATCTCTAAAAGTTATCTACTTTTTATCTTACTGCACGAATTACGAACCCACAAATTATCTCATTTTATCTCACTTTTCATCATATCAAACACCCCCTTAAGTAGGGTCGAAAAATCTTATTGATCAAATCCATAAATACTGTCAAAGCATTCATCAACTCGAATAGCATAACCATAAATTCAAAATGATCATATCAGATACGAAACACAGCCTTGGGAATATCATCCTTCCAAATTCGCAACTAATCGTAATTCGAGCGAAGATCAATTTTAGAAAAGCATATGGAACCCCACAAATGGTCAAATATATTATCTATTCTTGGCAACGAATGCCTATTCTTAATAATCAACGAATTCAACAACCAAGAATTCAACAACCAATAATCTACACAAAGTCTAACAATCGTATCTTTATTTTTTGCAACAACGGTCGATGCTCTCCATAGTGATGTTCTAGGTCAAATTAAATCTCGAGCGTACAAATCATTTAACTAAATTTTTAATTCTTTTAATTCTGTTGGTGCCATATGGTACGGCTATAGAAATAGGAGAAATCCCTGGCATAAGATTCAAACAAAAGTTAATCTCTCTCCGAGAAGGTAACTCTCACAACTCCTCAAGAAATACATCTTCGTACTCACAAATGACTTTAGGAAGAAAATATTTAGAGTCTCTCTCATTCAACCTCAAATTGTCTAACAAATCAAAAAACTTTCCAACGCATCTAGTGTTAAGTAATGGAGAAAGTAATACTGCTTTTGCCTCACCTCGAATTCTAACAACGGTGTCGTTATATAAAATAGCCGTCACCAACTTATAGTAACAATCTATCGTTACTCGATAAGTAGACAACTAATTTATTCCTAAAATTATATCAAACTCTTTTATCTTTAAAATTGTTAAGTCATTCCACAACTGAACATCGCCTAACTATAAAACACAATCTCTTCAAATTTTATTTACTGATGAGCTACTAGTCATCGGAAAATCCATATATATAAGCTCTCCAAGCCTTTTCGGTTTCAAACCTAAAGTTTTTATACTCACATGCAAGATAAATGAACGTGATGCGCTAGTATCAAATAAAATATGCACTCAAGTGTTAACCAAAAGAAATGTATCGTGTATCATAAAAACTTCTACGCTCTCCTCTTGTCGTGTAAGTGCATAGGTACTCCCCTGAATCCTCTGACTTTCAAAGCTACCATCATCTTTACTTTTTCCTCACTGGTCACTGCCACTACCACGCGACTACTAGAATTGTTAAACTTGTTGAATAGGCTCTGGCTGCATAGGTGGTGTAGGTCTTTCTAGAAACTATTGTGTTTAAAAAGAATCAATCTGTTGAGCCCCTTACTTAACACTTCCTGATGATATTTCTCCAAATAGATAATTAGCCTGCACATGCCCTTATTGGTGACATTTATAGCAAAATCTCTGTTTAATCTAATCTTGATATCTTTCCTTCTATGGGGATTGAAACTGCTATCGTCGTTGGCCATAAGACGAACTAAACCAGAACTTGATCTAAAACTACTCCCCTTCTAATAAAGACACTACCCCTATTGCTGCTATTTCTTTATGGAATTATTAACTTTTTCTTTACTTTTCCTTTGTTTGGAACTAGAACCATGCTCCAGTGTAGAACCTTGTCTTTGAATCTATTCTTGGCCTTTGCGAGCATTGGACCCAAAATCAATAGCATTTCTCTTAACTGCAAGAGCCACTGCCACTACATTAGAATAAGTTTGATATTTTAACTCAATAATTTCTTTCCTAATGTAAGGACTCAATCCCCACCCAAACTTCCTTACCTTAACTACATCATTTGGTACAAATTATAATGTAAACATTGCTAATTTTACAAATCTCCTTTCATGATCTTGAACTGACATACTCCCTTATTGCAATGACATAAATTCCTGAGCCTTCATTTCCCTCATTAATGTAGAGAAGAATCTCTCAAGAAATACCTCCTTAAATGCCTCCAAGTCAAAACATGAATGTTAATTATCTTTTTGTAAGATCTCCACCAATGAATAGCGCTCCCTTAGAATTGATGTGCTGCAACCTTAATTTTAACCTCATCACCTTCCACACCTAAAATCTCTGTCATCTTAGTAGTTTCTTTTAACCATCTTTCTGCTTGAACTGGATTTTCTTCTTCATTAAGACGAGAAAGATTATGCTTCTTAAATTAACTGATAATGCTAGTAATTTGCGTGTCTCCCAGCACAAGTACTGTTGTTGCCACTAACGTGGGAGTTACTATCGGTCTGCCTTACGAACCCTATATCTGGGCGCACTAGATCACTATAAATTGAATCATGTACTCATAAGTAAGCTGTGATAAGCTACAATCAACCATTGAAATCTCGTGAAAATTCCCTTGCCCTCCACTTGGGTTAATAAGATTTTGACCTCCAATTTGACCTTTCTGATTTTCGCCTCATCCACATCTAGTCATTCTACAAAATTCAACTATCATCAACTTCTAAAACCAATAACATAGTATGATAAATAATTAATCACAACAGAAACGACTAGGTCTTACTACCTAAGACCCAAAAGTAAATGTAACCTAACTTAATTGTCTAAGACGAATGGTATGAAAATATATGAAAACTAATTAAAATAAATGAAAATCTATTTCAAGGTCAAGTCATAACATAATAATAAAAATTAGAACAACTACATACATCCCTCATCACATATTAAATAAAGAAAAATGACTTCATAAACATAAAGTCCAACATTACACTATGTGATAAAATTCAAGTTTTATACAACTAACTAAATAAACATTATCATAATATAATCTCATAATGAAAATAAGTTTAGCGTCCACACCCTAGATTGCACAAATAAAAATACAATAGTCCAAACATAAATAAAATAATATAATAGGTCGATCAATCAGTCTCAATTTAACACTGGGTTGCTACTTTCTGGCTTCTCTGGTTTACTTGAAATATGGATAGGATAGACAAACTTGCCCAGTAGATAGAATCTTGTAGGTGTGTAAGAGTGAATAGTAATTAACATATAATACTACTTACACAATCTCTATAAAAATATGATATAATAATGCCTGTGTAATGAAATGCGATGGCTAATACATTCTCCAATCTCCGTCTACCCTTAACATTATTCTAAGACGAGTGATACTTAGTAAAGCATATAGGGTCACCAATAGCACCATTTACACTTACGACAAATGTATATCTCAATATATATGTATCACGAATAGGAAATTAAGTTACACTCTCACATGTATGAGATTCAGGGAAACCAAGTTACACCGCTAGCTCTTCCGTTAAGGAGCTAAGTTACACTCTTAGTTAGGCATTTGCTTAGCTCAAGTAGAAGTTGCCTGCAGTTTAGAGATAACCACATAATCACATCTCATAATTTTTGTCCCGACTTTAACTGACTAAACTCTAGTCACATATATTAACAGGGGATCATCTAAAATTTTTAAAATATCATTTAATTATTTTTTCTCAAAATTATGAATTTTATCCATATATATAACTCGCATCTCGCCACGGTCAATAATATAAACATGGTACTCTCAACTAATCAATAATCAAGTATCAAACCGGATGATGAAACCCGAACCCCATGCACATAATGTGTTGAATCATATAAACAATATGATCTCAATACAAACATACATTCTCATTAGACTTGATGATGAATAGAAATTCATTTAACATTTAAAATTCAAATATGAATGGGTTTGGGCACATAACAGAAGTTTTGAAATCAAAATTCAACTTTTTTGGACATTTTGCCTAACGTTGTCTGGATGTTAGGGTTGCCATCTGGATATCAGCACCAAAATGCTAGCATCTAGCCTCTCTGCCAAGTACTATTCGGACGTCAAGGTTGCTGTCTGGACGTTAACACCCAAAACCCAATTTTTGGATTCATTTTCAATAAAACCTAACTCTAAAAGATTGCTCAAATCATTCATTCAAGCCTCAATCTCAACAATAAATCATACATGAACACTTAAACACCTAAGTCACATGTTTCTACAACGTTTATTTTAAGAATAACTCAAATATATACACAATCTTCAAATATAAATGCATATATATACAAATTCATATATACAGATC
>JAVXUM010000030.1:5497241-5511124 GCA_035590655.1 Pouteria glomerata
AAAAAATAATCCCATCTTTTATCCAATCCCACATATTATTTCCATGGGTCCCACGGTATTATTTATCCCCCATCATCTAATCCCCCAAACAAACACAGCCTATGTGACATGTCTAATACGTATTCCGGTATATCGAAAAAGTATATGTATCTGATACATGTCAAATACAAATACAATACTCATTTTGAAGTGTTAGTGCTTCATAGATGTACATGAATCACCTTCCACGTAACTTGCATAATGATATGCATATAACAAAATGTCGCAAAATTTTCTAATTTTGGCAGGTCATATTTGAATCTATAATTGGGAACAAGGTTTAACTGTGACAAGCAATGGGTGATGTTACTACATTTTTTGATGCTTAGCTTCATGCTGGAAAATGGAAATACAGGAGGACACTGGTTAGAAAAAGATTGTCAGCAAATAAAATATGCTAAACAAATATCACCTTCGGAGATAGGCCAATGCAGGTCACGGGTAGAAGAAAAGTACTGTTTCTGGGACGGAACAGTTTAAAGGAAAAAATTACACAAAAAAGTATTTCTTAAAGCTCAAGAAATTCACCGAGTAGAGCAAATTATGGGAGAGTGACACTATTTGATCATCATGCGAAGTTAGTTCTCACATCTATCTATATGTTAATGAAAAATACGAACTTTTTTTATTTATTTGAATTTTTTCTAGTTACTTGAGACAAAAAATTTTATAAGACAATTCTAAGACCAGGTATGCTTTAATATATAAAGTGTTCGGTTATTAAGAAGCAATATTCTCATAAGATGAATGTAGCAGAAATGAGAATTCTCAAATAGATTCGTGGTAATACAAGAAAAAATAGGATTAAAATGAATATATCTAAAACAAAGTTGAAGTGATACCAATTAAAAAGAAGTTGAGAAAAGGTCATTTAAGATAGTTTAATTATGTCTAACGTAGAATTAAGAATGCATTAATAAAGAGCAAGTTTATTCAAGTAGAGAGGGCAAAGAGAACAAAATGTAAACATATAATTACATGGACTAAAATTATGAAAAACATAATCCATGATAGAAATGGAGGTAAATGACTCATGTAGCTAACTCCAACTAGTTTGGAACTAAGTTTCTATTGAGTTGAGACAATTTTTTAAACTAAAAAACTCTCAATTTAGTAGAATGTAATTCTCTGGCTACCATCTTTCAAAAAAAAAAAAAAAAATTCTCTAGCTACCCAATTATTATTGTTGTTGTTGTTGTTGTTGTAAAGCACATTTTGTTACTAAATCACTATTTGGAGGGGCTTATTGATGATTTGAGCAATGACATTGAACCAGATTCTTATATACAAATCCCTAGAAATGAAAATATGAAATAGAATTATCAATTTATAATTCATGTAGAAACAAAATGGGTTAAGATGTTCAACAGAAGGGAATTTGTACAAAAAAAAAGCAAGGCAAACCAAAAGAAAATAGAGCATACAAAACATAGTGTAATAAATTGCTGAGTAACTCAAATGCAGGACAACCCAATACACAAGGCTCTCGCATAGCAGGGTCTCGAGAAAATCAGCCTTTCCACTGCAAACAACCTTACCATTGCTCCAAGTCACCCTTGAGATAAATTAAGAAGTATCAACCTTGAAAATACATGCAATAGTTTACATAAAGAATTGGACACTTCACTTGGACACAATAATTCCTTGGCTATCATTTTGTTTTCCCTTTCTTAATAAAAATGTATCTACTTAGATGAAAAATGCTCGAGCAAGATAAACTACCTGGCACGCTCCTTTACCTATTATATTTTCAGATAACCTTGCAGCTATATATGCACTTGATGGATAAGTGAGTAAGAAAATCATTAAAGAAAAATACCTTTGCTACTGTCTGAATTTGCCTGGCTTATGGTTGAGTCAGCAGATGAAACATCTAAAGAACCATTTGACACAAGTTTAACACCAGAGACACCATTATTCTGAAAATTTAGCATGTTATTCTGACATGAGGGAGTACTTTCACAGGTAAGCATTATCCCAGAGGTACCCAAGAATGATAGGTCTGATGGGGAGCATGCCTCCATTGCTGCTAACTCATCCATCCAAAGGCCATCCTTGTGCTTTTTCTTGCACAATTCCTTGAAATCAGTGCATGCCTCTCTGCATGTAACCCAAAACTTTAATTTATGACAAACATTTTTACTTAATTTAATGCTTGAATTTCAAGCAATTAAAGAAATATGAAACGTACAGAAAGTTGATCGGAAATAAATAGGAGAATAAAAACTTTTGCGAACTCAGGCATCAAGCTCCACTGAAAAAAGTGAAATATACAAATCAGAGTAAGCTGACTCCCATACACCAACAGCTAAACCACTCAAGTTGGTATTCAAAATGCTAATGATCTTGAAACAGTGTTTTTGCTAATACAAACGGATTTTGGTGACCAGATGACTTAAAAAATGAAGCACCTGCAGAATTTTTGTTATTTCTTAAAAGTAATCTGGCTTTGAAAATCTCATGTTTAAATCCATTTCATTCAACTTGGTTGCACAACTGAACCTATATGCTTGACATTCTAAATTCATACTCCTTTTATTTCATTTACAGTTCTATTGTTGGAAATTAATGTCAATAGACTGCTGCACACCAAGGGACTGCATTTTATACAACAAATGTTTTAAATCCATTTCATTCAACATCCCAGATTCCTGTTTTTCGTGTTCTTCACTCCTTGATAAGTAGTTCTAGTGTCGAAAATTCATATCAGATTAAAAAAAAAAAAAAAAAAAAAAAAAAAAAAAAAAAAAAAAAAACCTATAACAGACAATAATATTGTTTTGATAACAGTAAAGAACAAAGAGGAATTCAAAAGGATTAATATTGGCTACAAAGAGAGCTTCAAAGGAATGCCTTTTGAATAATAGTATCCGTTTATTTTCTCAAAATGGGGAAATAACAGTATTCTTTTACAATTAGAAGACAGAAAAGGGAGAAAAATAAAATAGTGCTATCAGAAGTGAAAAGGGTAAAAAAAGGCTACATTATAATGAATCACATCCTCCTACTTGATTTGACCCTTAATTTCTATGTAATGCATTCATGTGTGCTTCACAAAATAGCCTTATGACGCTGGAAAAGGTGCTAGGGTTAAATTTTGGTGTCACCCTTGGTTTGATGATAGTAGATTGAATGATATTTTTCCAAATACTTTAGATTTAGTTGTCAACAGGGAAGTCAGGTGGCAAGGTATTTGCCTTTGAAAGGAGGAAATGCGAAGGAATATTAACCTCTGAAAAAATCTTCCAGATAGGGAGATTAATAGGTTTGCTAATTTAGTCAGTTTGTTATACTGAAATAAAAGATGGATGAAGGGGAGGATTGCTCATGTTGGACTGCTACCAAGTCAAGGATATTTAATGTCAAGTAGTAAAAGGGTAGATTTTCCTTGATGCATTTGAAATTTTCAAGTGCCTTCAAAAGCTGCATTATTTGTATGGTGCTTCATTTGTGGGAAGATTCTACTATTGACAATCTTGTTGCAATATGAAGGATCATAGTGAACTAGCATTGCATATGTAAAAAGGATAGTGAGTATATTGATCATCTTTTTGTCCATTGTATGTGGACTCGAGACATGGCATATGATTTTACCTTGTTTAGGTTGAGGTGGATATTCCTGACAATGCAAAGCAAACTTTTAGCAGTTTTGGGAGGCAAGGATACAAAAAATGGAGGAAAATATGGTTATTAGTCCCATTCTGCTTTGGATGGTTGATAACCTAAGGTCTTATTAAGAAATTGAATCATCCTTGTATGATTGAAGAGCTTTTTTTTTTTGTTAACTTTATGTAGATGGTTTTATAACATAATTACATTGAATCATCCAGATGTGCATAGTTTTTGACTTTTATAGAGTAATGGAAGTTTAGTGTTTGGTTCCAGTGCACAGCAGATTAACCATGCTTTACAAAAACTTTCTTAGTGTCATTGACTCACTGGATTCTCATTTTGAAGTGACGTCATTTCATAATCACACAGTTGGACATTAATCAAAAACCAAAGTGCCAGTCATAGGCTACAATAATAAAGATCCTCAGCCAGAATTAGCATTTGTTGTGAAAGTTGGTCCCTGATGTGGTACTTAGTTTACGTCATACATGGCAAAGGTATTACTAAAGATGGAGTGCAGCAAGGACCCAAAAAATAAAAAAGAAAATAAACCTTCAAGGAAAGGGGAAAAAAAAGTAGGAAAATGTGAAATCTGCCCAGGAAAGGAATATCTTGAGGGCCATATGTAGCCAAGTCATACTGGGTATCCAATAGTTTTCCTAAAATCTAATTAATAGACTCGTGCATTTAATTTATGATACAATAAAACTTTTTGTTTCACCTCCATCGTGCAAGTTTGATGCTTCACAGAGTTGACAAGTCCTAAAAAGCCATACCTTAAGCGTGAAGCTCCAAAAGCCTCAGCAAAGAATATAAGATCATCTATATTGTCCAATTCAAATCCAGCAGCAAGAGCACGTGCATAAGCCATTGCCTGCTCTTTCCGGAGTAAGCCTTTCCGAGTCTCCAAAAGTCGTTGAAGACAAATCCTTGCGAACAATAATTAAAAGATTCAATACTAGAGAATGCTGATGACAGTAAATTGAGAATAATTATCACAGGATAGAGTTTTTGAAAGTAATTATGTTTATACTTGGAGTTCTCTTCATGTGCAGCATCATCAGCTCCATCTCCTTCACCTTTAAGCTGGAGTCAATGAGAGAAGAATTCAAACTAATGGTAGAGAATTCAACAGAAGCATCATTTGGTAATGTATTCTATCAAATTTGTAAAGAAGGAGGTACCTTGGAAGAATTAATTGACTGCTTTGAAATCTCATCAGCATTGGACAATCTTCCTGACAACCACAATAAATATTTTATTTAACACGAGTAGATGCATGATCCATAACTGAAGAAAACTTGTGGAGGACATGAGCAGCTCAACTTTCAAGTAACTCAGAGGAGCAAGTACAATATTTAGAAGTTAAAATAAATCCAATAAAAATAAATTTTAACACATTTAGCACAAATTTTCAGTGGCTATATTGGTCCAATACCTTCCTCTGCTTGTCCTGCTACATTGTTGGTGGCAAATTTACTAGATTGAACTGAACTCTCAATCTGTGAAATTTCTTTTTCTAGGCGAGCAAACCTCTCAAGAACCTCAGGCGTGCTTACAAAACGCACAAATCTGTCATAGAAAATGAGTAAACTAAGTATAAGAACTTAACTCCACTATCAACTCCCTCTGATCCCAATAAACTCCATGATTCAAACCCATCTCCAGGTATGACAACTAGCTCACAACTATCATCTTTTTACTTCTAGACACATTTGACAAAGCAAAATAGCATATTATCATATCATGGGTATCCAATAGATACTGTGCAACAAACAGTAAGGGCTAAGCTAAGTGGGGAACCAATCCACCTATTCATCAAAATAAAGGCAGATTCAGAATAAAGGAATTATTGATAGTCGAAGTATTCTAATTCTGGAAGTCATTTAAGAAACAATATAGGGACAACTAAAAGTTTATCTAGAAAATAAAAAGAGTTAACTAGTACAAAATTTGATGGCTGTTGACCAAAATCTTCAGAATTCAAAATATTTGGGAATTACACACTACAGAAAGGCATTGAGAAATCCATGTTCTCTATGCTCCCCCGGGGGGGGGGGTGGGTGGGACATTTGTTCGATGAAAAAGTGATGGTGGATTCGGAAATTCAATAACTTTGTTAAGATGTCGTTTGACAATAAAATTGCAAATTGAAAATTAAGTCATTCGATTAGACTAACTCGAAATTCAGCAGCAATCAATAAAATTTCTTGAGTAGCTAACATAAAGAATTGTGTATAAAAAATATCAACACATTAGTGGTAATTATGCGACAATGAGAGAAGTATGGGAAATTTGTTAACATTCAACAAACACATTACACCATTAATGAACAAAGATGTCAAAATGTAGATTCCAGTAAAAAATTTAGTGAACTATGAAAACCAAATTACCTTTCAAAAGTGGCTTTGGTGAACCAGAAGGCGTCGGTTTTGGGTGGCTGAAGGGTAATTGAATACCCACCTTTTGGAATCTGATCTTTTGCGAATTTCAGGTGATGAACAAAGGGTTCCACAAGCCCAGAAGCTAGCTTCTCACTAATCCCCCCAGAGAACACCACCAGATCACATCTTTTTTTTTTTTTTGGCAAGTTTTAACAAACCCAGTAACCCAATTAATCAGTAGTGCTGTAGTTCAAAAATAGTTGTCTAGACAAATCTTGAGAGAGAGAGAGAGTACCTTGTTCTGGTTGGGGTGAGTTGAAACAGGGCATAGTCAAGGAGGGCTTTAGGATCCATACCAAGAGCTGGAGATAGTGCACCGAGAGAGGGGGAAAGAGAAGAAACAAGGGTTAATGTTGTTTTAGCATCTTGAAATGCAAGTTCATGCTGATGAATTTTCGTGTGTTTCACAATCTATGATCTGAACTGTAGATGAAAGAGAGCCAGCAGGAGCTGAGGAAGCCAGCACATGCCTTAGAGTGATAGCATCTCTCTGTGAGAGAGCATTTTGACAATATGGAAGTGGGGTCTGCCAACCAGGCCATCCTCTCTCTCTCTCTCTCTCTCTCTCTCTCTCTCTCTCACTCTCACGAATCCACCCAAGAAATGGAAGATGGTGGGCTGCGTTTGGTGGGAAGTCGGTGTCACTGTTGTTGGATTGTATTATTGGAGATTATCCAAGGGCAAATCCCATTAAAGTTCGAAAAGTTTTGGTAACACGGAGCATATTGGATGGATGTGGTGACTCAAAATGCGAGTACATTATCGTATAATTATTTTGGATACAAATAATTAACCGTTAGCACTAAAGTGGGTTTAGTCATTTCAACTAAAAGGCAATAAAATAAATTAATTTAGAGAAATGATAATGTCATAATTACTTTTATTAAGATCGAATCATTCATTATACTGTATTATTTATCTGTAGTATATGAATTGATGATTATTTATGAATTTATAATTAACAAGAGTAAAATTATATTTTTAAAAGAAATAAAAATTAAAATAAAAATACATTAAGAGTAAAAATTTAACAACAATAAAAAAAAAGATATAATTTATAAAAAAGAAAGTGAGAGAGAGAGAAAAAAAATGAATAGAGTGTTAATGTAATTTTCTGCATTAGTGAGACAATCGTTCTCACCAGATCATTAATACTTTTGTTCATAATTATATATTTTACTAAATAAATTAAAATTTATTTTGACATTAACAATTTTTTATTAATATAAATCTTATCTACACTTGGTTTTAATTTTGCATTAAAAAAATTGTATATTTAAAATAGTAAATATTAATTGTGATTATTAAATCTTGAAGCTTGGTTGTGTAAATCTCAAGCAAGCGTATCCAAATGAAAGGTGATAGATGATTAACACTATCATATGGTCTTCCTCCAAAATGTGTCATATTGAAAATAGAAGTTAGCTGTTTTGTATATACTCACTATACATATAGATAGAAACCTTAATCAAGATTTACATTCTATTTTATTTTGAATATTTTTTATTAGCGAGAATCAACATAAAATGATATCGATCCTTCCTATATGATAGGGTGCACCCAACTAAATACTAATGCTCGATTCGACCGACCGAATATTATAACCCGACTGAAGGTCATACTCGAACGAACTCAACTGGCACTATTAACCCGACCGACTGTACATTCATTTTTGACCAGAAATCTTCTAACTTGACCGACCTACCATAAGCCGAGGGTTCGATCTTCCTATATAAGACAAAAATGCTTACGTCACAGTCATACGTATGGCCACCTTCTGACATATTCCGTTATACTCACCTGCAGAGATATTGCTTGCCCACTAACAGTTTTGATAACTAAGCAAATGATATCAGCACTGGGATCTGTGAATCCAGGTGGCGAAATCTGATCGGATGTTAAGTATGATCCAGTACTATTCACATCTACAATCTCTATGAAGGATCAACAGACATATATAAATATTTTTATCTCTGGTGTCCAAGTACACACATTACGTTTACCTTTGCCGTTACTCTGCCGAAATACTCTCTTAGTTTTCTTGCTAATTTAAGTATCGGAGGCTCTTTGGCAGGCACCACACCGGTGTTAAGGCAGCAATTTCAGACGACCAGGACCAGATTTGGATCATCCAGTGTTCATCCGGATTCACTGTATTATCAGTTGGCACCGTCTATGGAAAATAACTTTTTCTCACTGGTTTTATGGTCCAAACACGATCTGGAACTAACACTCAACCTCAATCCCAGCCTACTGTAGAGATGGAGAACCAGAATGATGAGAGGATCAACGCCATGGAGAGACAGATGTAGGAAATGATAGCTGTCATGCAGACGTTGATGGCCTAGAACCAGACGATGTTGCAGCGGATGAATGCTGCACCTCCAGCTGCGGCGGCTCCACCTCCTGTGGTTCCTCTGGTGAATGAAGCAAACAATGGGGGCGTTGTGGAGCAACCAATTGAGGGAAATGGGGCTCCAGGAAGAGCTGGGAGGCTTATGCTCTTGTTGGTGCTGGAGTGGGGGTTGCTGAGGTTCCTCCGGAGTCGGGAATTAAATTTGTGGGGGAGAATGTTCTCCCAGAAGAGTCAAGAAGGAGGGACAAGACTGTGGGAGCTGTCGTTCCCCCTGGTCAACACGGGGATGTGTCAAGGACAGAAGTCGCCAGCATAAGGGATGCTCAAGCCAATATATGGCAGGAGCAGTTCAGGGCTATGCAAGCCCAGATGGAGGGAGTCTTGGTGGCGGTAAAAGCACCAAATACAATAGAGAATCTACTGGGCAACACTGACTCTCCATTTACCCCAACAGTGATGGCTTGTCCCCTCCCGACGAAGTTTAGGATGCCGACGCTAGATTCATTCGACGGGTCGCAAGATCCGTTGGACCATCTCGAGACCTACAAAACCCTGATGCTCATTCATGCATACCCGGACGAGATCATGTGCCGAGTTTTTTCGGCAACACTGAAGGGAGCTGCCCGTACTTGGTTTTTCAAAATCAAGCCAGGTACAGTAGCCACCTTCTCTGAGCTCAGCAAATAGTTTGTAAGCCATTTTATTGGCAGGCAAAAGCAGAGGAGGCCCGCCACCCATCTCCTTACTATCCGACAAGGGAGGGAAGATCCCCTCAGGGATTATGTGGGGAGATTTAATAAAGAGATATTGGAAGTTGATGAGGCTGATGAGAAAGTGGTTCTCACTGCATTTATGAGTAGGCTGTGGTCACCTCGATTTGTGGCATTTTTAGTGAAGAAATCACCCTTGATTTGAAGTCGGCTCTCCCGATCAAGGCAGAACAATAAAAGTTGGGTCTGAGACACCCGAGCCTTTGAAGACGGAAATAAAGAATTTTTTGAGAAATAATCTGGATGTCTTCGCTTGGTCTTACGAAGACATGCCGGGAATAAGTACGAGTGTGATCGCCCATCACCTCAACATCTTTTCGACTGCTCGGCCAATAAAACAGAAGATAAGAGTTTTTTGCCCTGAGTGGAACAAAGCAATCGCCGAGGAGGTCAACAAATTAATAAAGGTAAAGTTCATTAGAGAGATTCATTACCCCACTTAGCTGTCTAACGTTGTAATGGTCAAGAAGTCAAACGGCAAGTGGCGGATGTGTGTTGATTTTACCAACCTGAATAAAGTCTGCCCGAATGACAGTTTTCCTTTGCCATCCATTGATTTATTGGTCGACTCTACGGCTAGCCACGAAATGCTATCTTTTATGGATGCATTCTCGGGGTATAATCAAATAAAGATGGCTGACTATGATCGAGAGCACACGGTCTTCATCACCGACCGAGAACTGTATTGTTACAACGTGATGCCGTTCGGGTTAAAGAACGCCGGAGCAACTTATCAGAGACTTATGAACAGAATGTTTGGAGGTCAGGTTGGACGAAATGTGGAGGTTTATGTAGACAACATGCTGGTAAAAGGCAAGAAGGCTGATTCTCATGTGGCTGATCTGTAAGAAACTTTCAACACTTTGAGGAAGTATGGCATGAAGTTAAATCCCGCCAAATGTGCATTCAGGGTCGCATCCGGAAAGTTCCTTGGATTTATGCTGTCCAGTCGAGAAATTAAGGCAAATCCAGAGAAGGTCAGAGCAATAATGGAAATGCAGCCCCCTCAGACAACAAAAGAGGTTCAAAGATTAGGGGGAAGAGTAGCAGCTCTGACCATATTTATTTCTTGATCAACAGACAAATGCCTACCCTTCTTCAAAGTGCTCAGGAAGGCTTTTGAGTGGACAACTGAATGTGAGGGGGTCTTTCTACAGTTAAAGCAGTATCTGGGCTTAGTTCCGTTGCTCAGTCGGACAATTCCTGGAGAAGAACTGTTTTTATACCTTGCAATTTCAAGAACTGTTTTTATACCTTGCAGTTTTACCCACTGCTGTAAGCTCAGCCCTTGTCCGAGAAGAGGAAGGAGTCCAAAAGCCAGTGTATTACACGAGCAAGGCAAGGCCCTCCACGGAGCAGAAGAGCGTTATCCAAAGATGGAATTGCTTGCCCTTGCTCTAGTAACTGCAGCTCGGCGGCTGAGAGCATACTTCCAAGCTCACACAATTGTTGTGCTCACAGACCAACCTCTAAAGAACATCCTACACAAGCTTGAAACTTCTGGTCGGTTGATGAAATGGTCAGTTGAATTAAGTCAGTTTGACATCCAGTACAGACCGAAAATGGCAATAAAAGGGCAAGCCATGACAGATTTTATTGCTGAGTTTACAGCCCCACCACAAGACCTTGTCCCAGAGGAAGATACTGGTGAACTATGGATTCTGAATGTTGATGGTTCATCCACTAATAATTCTAGTGGGGCAGGCATTGTCCTTGTCTCTCCTGAGGGTCACAAATTTGAGTATGCTATTCGATTCAAATTCCCAGCGATGAATAACGTAGCAGAATATGAGGCCCTCCTAGTTGGTCTCCGGATGGCTCGGAGAATAGGGGCAGACCGAATAAAGGTTCATGATGATTCTCAGTTGGTGGTAAAATAGATGCAAAGGGAGTATGAAGCCAGAGGAGAACACATGGCCGAATACTGTGAAAGAGCGAGAAGCTTATCTAGAAAATTTTTCAAGTTCCAGCTACAAAGAATTCCAAGGTTACAGAATGAGGAGACTGACTGATTAGCCAGAATAGCTTCCTCGGGGGAAACAAATGCGGGAGTGCCGATCGAGATACTTAATTCTCCAAGCATCCAAACCCCAGAAGTTAACCTTTTGGAAGATGGCGCTGAATGGGCCAAACCGATCAGGACATATTTAGAAAACAATATTCTGCCAAAGGATAAGAACGAAGCAAGGAGGGTTCAGCACAGAGCAAGCAGATACCTGATCATGGATGGAGTTCTTTACATGCGAGGAAACAGCTCTTCTTTGTTACGATGTTTAAATGAACGAGAGGCTGATTATGTCACGAGGGAAATCCATGAAGGGGTATGCAGCAATCACTCGGGAAGTCGTGCCCTGGCTAGAAAGGTTTTAAGAGCAGGTTATTACTGGCCTACCCTGGAAAAGGATGCTCGAAAATTTGTGAAAAAATGTGATAAGTGTCAGAGATTTTCTAACATCCCAAGGCTTCCAGCTTAGGAATTAACACCCATCCAAAGCCCTTGGCTGTTCGCGCAATGGAGAATCAACATTGTTGGGCCACTTCCTTTGGGGAAAGGGCAAAGGAAGTTCGCAGTGGTTGCTATTGATTACTTCACGAAGTGGGCAAAGGCTGAGGCTCTCCCGAGCATAACAGAGCAGAATATGAGGAAGTTCCTATGGCAAAATATTGTGTGTCGATTCGGTATACCAAATATGGTCATCACTGATAATAGAAAATAGTTTGAAGGGAGGCAGTTCAATGAATTATATAAGGAATTGGGGATCAGTCACCACTATTCTTCTCCTGAGCATCCTCAAGCTAATGGTCAGGTCGAGGTCACCAACAGATCTCTCCTCAAGATCATTAAAACAAAGCTAGAAAAAGTTAAAGAGATCTGGGCAGATGAACTTCCAAACATCCTCTGGGCTTACAGGACAACTGAAAGAACTCCAACTGGACAGACCCTCTTTTTACTCACTTATGGTGCCGAAGCAGTGATCCCAGTGGAGATTGATCTGCTGGAGGAGAAGAGACTACAAGTTGCGATCCGAATGGCCTCCTACCAGCAGAGGATGCGAGCGCCCATATCACAACTCCAGGGTCCGACCGAGAGAGTTTGCTGCGGGAGATCTTATGCTGAAGCGAGTCAATCAGTCCACAAGGAATTCACAAGAAGGCAAACTGGACCCGAACTGGGAAGGACCGTATGAAGTGCTCGGATATACGAGAAAAGGAACTTACCGATTGAAGTAACTCGAGGGCAGAGAGCTACCTCATCCCTGGAATTCAGAGCATCTCAGGAGATACTACACCTAAAAGCTTAATTTTGAATTGTGATTTTATTGTTGTAAATTAACATTTGTCATTAATTATATTCATTATTTAACCAGGATTCGAATATTTCTACTCTAAAACACTACAATGAGTTCTACTTCAATGATTCAGTTACCATGAATTCGACGATTCAATGATTCTACTACAACTTGACTGCTCGGCTCATGTAGACCGACTGTTCGACTAACAAACTCGACATGAAAGATCGACTTAAAAGCGACCAATCGACATGAAAGATCGACGTAAAAGTGACTAATCGACATGAAAGAGTGACTAAAAAGCGACAGACCGATTTGAAAAAGCGACTAAAAAGCGACATATTGATAAAACGACATAAAAGCGACTGATTGATAAATCAAGAAAAATTTGATCATCTCGAACAACTCGGGACAAAATGATGACCAGGTAATTATAAGATTGGTAATTTACCGACTTAATTAAGATGAGTCCACAATAGCTCTGTTGACTAATTGAGTTCACATTCATTTATTCGTCAACTTTTATTTATCTACATCTACTCGATCGACTCCAGAGACCGAGTTCATCAAATGAATTTTAAATGATCTGAGATGATTCCAAAGCCCGAGCCGAGCCAAATAAAGTAATGAGCTCGACCAAGAAGGCCAAGCTGTAAAATGATTACTTTTGTAGATTGCTTTGAATAAATCATGAAACGTTATAGAATTATAAAAGAAACTAAAAAGACAAAACAGCAAGACAGAGAGAAAGAAAATTTCCTTGTATATATTATTATTCAAAGTTTGTTTTTTATATCACAAAAAAAAAAAACAATAGAAAGAACAATAAAAACATTCAAGTTGATGAAGGAGGGGGAAGCTTGGATTGGGCTTCTTCTTCAACTCTGTCATTTGCTGCCCCGGAGATCTACTCGGTCGATTGTTCTCAATCAATCAGTTAGAGAGTCGAGAAGTCCTTCCCCGAAAATAGCAGAGTGGCCCTTTCCTGAGTGACCTCGAAAGCCTAATTGAAGCATTCTTCTAGCTCGAGCTGGAAGGTTTCACTTCTTTTTTAATCATCGATGGCCTTGGTAACCAAGGCCACCTTCTCGACTGCGTGCTTCTTTTTTAGCTTGGCCAGTTCCCTCCTCAGAGCTTCCTCGGTTGCCCGAGCTCCGTCTCTTTCTTGCAGGGCTATTTGAAGCTGTCGCTTGCCCTCCTCCATCTTCCCAGATATTTCCTCGATCTTCTTCTCGTCCTCGGCCATATGTTTCTCGACAAGCATTAGCCGATTGGCAGTCACATATGACCGAGTAAGGGTCTGGAGAAAACCAAAACTTAGTAAACAAAAAAAAAAAAAAAAAAAAAAAAGGAAGAGCGAAGAGGGCGGAAA
>JAVXUM010000030.1:5636742-5650489 GCA_035590655.1 Pouteria glomerata
TTACCATCGGAGAAGATTTGGTCGGGACCTTCCCAGGCCAATTCTTTTAACTTCTTTTGATTCGCAGATCCAATTTGGCGTAGATTCAGTGGACGTGGTGATCACGCTCGGCGGTATTTTTTGCTGCCGAACAAATATAATGAAGTGGAAAATATTAGCAATTGATAAAGCAAACAGAAAAAAAAAAAAGGAACAACTTTTTGAGGAAGTTTATTACAAAGCTAAAATTTTTTAACAATAAAAATGTGAATGAGATAATCCGTAATTAATTGAAAGGAGACTAACTTTAAAAAATATTTACTTTTTATCTTACTGCACGAATTACGCTCAACAAAATGAGTTTTCGATGACTTGGTTTTCACTAAATCTGCTGCCCATGTCGCTATTTCGCTTGGGGAATAAGAAGAGTTAGGTGAAGATATAAAGGAAAGAGAGAAAGAGATAGAGGGTGGGAAACTATTAGTTGAATAAGCATTAGGGTGTTTGTGAGGGTTAATGTTAGGATTAGGGTTAAGATTAAGGTTAAGAAAAATGAACATGATCCCTTGGTGGAGTTGGAAGACAATTAGAGTAGTGTCTTAGCCTAGCTTTATCTTGTAATTTTTGAAATAAATTTGTATATAAATTTAAGAATCTGAAAAATATATATATTCAATATTATGAAAGTGTACTTATTTGTTTCATAATTCTTAAATACGAACAGAAAATATCTTTAACTTTAATATGAAACTTTGGAAGTTATAGATCTTTCTATCTATGTCGTAATTTGTATAATAGATTTTCTATAAGTGTATTATATCTATCTAGGGTAGAGGGGAGATCTAATCATATATATAAGTAACTCTTAACGGGGGCTTAGCCTTGGTCTTCCCATAAAAGACCTACAGTGGGTTTTTAGGCCTACCTATTAACTGTCCAACTACATAATTAATATTCTAATAGGTATACAGAAGTCTAGTCTATATGAATCATTTTTTTATTGGATCTATCCTATATGTCTTAATTTTAAAACTTACGCTCAACCCATTTTATTAAAATTAAAATTTGATTAATATGTATGCTTAATTTAAAGAAAATGTTAACATTCTCTTACTTGAGCAAACATTAATTGAAGTTATAATTTTAAAAATCTTTTAAAAAAATTACTCTCAAGTTGAAACTATAAAATTTTTATATGGTCATATTTTCAAAAACCAAGTAAAATTAAGAGACAACACTTAAAATAATCTAGTCTAATAAGGAAATTAATATCAGACCATGACTGTGATTATATTATTAATCAATGTAAGACCACTCATGATCACAAATACCAATCTCATCATCAATAAATATCATATGTGGTAGTGTGGTGGGAAATAACACTTTCTAAGTGATCTCATAAATGCACCACTCATCTATCGGTCCTTAAATTCTCTTTAATTGAATGCTTATTTACTAAGAGAATTTTAATAATTTCTAATGAAAATAATATATCTTGCATGCATATCTCGAGAATATTTTATGGTGTAAAACAAGAAATATTTTCAAATGCTCAAGCACACTAAACTTGAGACTTTTTTTTTAAATCTGTATCATAAATACATATCATCTATATATGACATATAAAATATCAAAATATATATATATATATTCATGCATAAATGGCATTAAAATAAAATAGCTGATAACAATCTATAAGCTTTAATGATCATAAATAAACTGAAAGGTCTTAACTCGTAATAACTATTATATAATGTAATGAAAATGACTCCTATTAACCAAGTACATCAAAAGACTTAACAATTCCCATATTTGAAACATGATTATTAAAAATAATATTAAGGGATTTGTCATCATCTGTTCTACATTAATATGCTCAATGATATGTCATTTTACCTCATTAAATCTCTAACTGACAGGTACTTGATTTCAATGTATTTAGACCCACTAGAAGTTTTGTTATTCTTGGAGAAAAACACAGGTGCACTGCTATCACAATAAATCCTCAGTGGTCTAGTAATGGAACCGATCACCTTAAGTTCTGAAATAAAGTTTTACAGCTAAATAGCCTAGGTAGCAGCTCCAAAATTAGTTACGAGTTTAGCATGTATAGTGGAAGAAGCTGTAACAATTAGCTTGACATTTTTCCAAGAAACAACTCCTCCAGTAAGCACAATGACATATCCTGAAGTAGATTTCATGTCATCCGCATATCCAGCAAAATCTAAATAGCTAACTACTTCAAGATCCTCAACTCTTATGTATATGAGCATGTAATCTTTCGTCCTTTATAATACCTCATTACTCTCTTTACAGCTATCCAATGGTCTATGCTAGGATTCGATAGATACCTCTAAGAACACTCACAATGAAATCTGTATCTGATCTAGTACATACCTGTGCATATGTAAGACTGGAAACCAGACTAGTATATGGTATGTTTTGCATGGATTTTACTTCTATGTCGGTCTTAGGTGATTACACTTGAAAAGTATAGTTACAACTTTACAATTTAGCTTAAAATCATACATTGCTCTAATAAATATTCGTGTTCTACTAAATTTTTTATCACGTACTTGGTTTGTTTTCTAAAATGCAGGGAAAAGAATGAAATAATTCTGATTAGTAGTGAGAAAAGTAACACAAACAATGAAAACGAGCCTTTGGTCCCCACTCCAAGATGCCCAATTTGAACCAGAGCTAAAACTAGGAGGGAAAAACAAAGCAAAAAGTAAACGGAGTGTACTGTGGTTTAGACACCCCCACAAGTGGTCTGGACCACTATGAGTCATATTGGGCCGTTTTGTTATGTTTTAGGGTTTTTCATTTTGCGTATAAATTGGAATATTGTACAGCCATTTTGGCACATTCATGTACACGTTCTACAGACTTATTCTAGGGTTTTGTTTTGAGTTTTTTGAGTGTTTTGGAGGATGTTATTGAGGATTTTCAGATTGTTCGCTGGTGTTTTGTTTGTCTTTGTCGTTTATCATTTTGTGTTTGATTTATCTTCGAAGCATGGTATCTTATTTTTTTTATTTAATAAAAGTTTATATTAATTTGATTATTGTTTTTTATTTTCTATTCTTGATGGATCTTGAATCAATGTTAGGCTAGATTTTTATATCTTGATTTAACTGTTCCAATAGAGGGTAGAAGATTTAAACAACACGATAAACTTGGGTTATGTATGTAACATGCTAACGTATACGTATATATGTACTCCTTTTCAAATTTGATTTATTTTGTTAAAAGAAACTTGAAAATGAAAATCTTTGATCAAATTTCCATAATCACCAATAAAGGTTTTCAAGTCCTTTAATCTCTTTTGAAATTTCGAAACAAATAAATTGGGTTTGATTCCACAAGTAATATAAAAAGAACATCTTCCAATTTCATAATCCTCTAATGTGAATATGAAATTGTGGTTATGAGAATTTTAAGCACTTTCAAGAAATATTTTCCAATTTATTTTTCTATTCTACGTAAAATTTAAATTGTTGTTTACAGTACATCAAGTTGTTAAAAATCATTCCCCCCGAACTTGAACATTAAATCAAGATTTTTGGATTATTTGAATTTAAGTATCAATTTATTATTACTTTATTACTTTAGGAAGTTAATTGTTAACCTATTGCATTTGGTTTATTCCTTGATTTAATTTAAGTCATTGAGAATACTTATTAGAAAAACTTTAGAAAATTCATATCCTGCAATCTCTGAATTATACTGAAACTAGGATTAGAAAACCTTTAAAACCTAAAAACTAATATGTAGGTTCCCTGTAAATACGATTCTAGACTCATTAAGTAAAACTACACCACACACCCTTGCCCTTGGAGATAATTCTAGATGCAATATTTAGAGACAGTCAAGTTTTTGCCGTCATTACCGGAGTATCAATCTTAGTTTTTAGGTTATTTTAGGTTTAATTTATTTTAATATTCATATACAACCAAAAAATTTATTTATTACTTATAAAATTTTCCTTAATTTTTCTCCCAAAATAGGCTAAAAAAACACCTCTGTGGTTCGAAGACCCTCTCCAGTGGTCTAGACAATCTGAACTTTCATACGCTAAATTCCTTAGCTTATGAGTATTTTGAATCATGGGGAAGATTGTAGACTAAAATGTCCTGAATTCATAGGTCTTCGTAGATTTTCAAATTCCTAAATCTCCTACTCTTATTCTAGAAATGGCTGAAATCAAGCTGTTGCTGCTAGATGATCTATGATAGATATATTGCAATAGGATATGCATACTTCTAAATCTTATAGTTTGGCCAGAAAATCAAAGAGCTCTTAATTTTAAACTTGGCATGATACAATTGCTACATCCTTTCCATAGTATAGATTCTGAAAATCCATATGATCATCTCACTCAATTTTAAGAACATTTGTGTCGCTATTAAGTTCAGGGATGTCCAATAAATTTAGTAATTCTTAAGCATTTCCTATTTTTTTCATGAAAGATAAAGCTACTAGATGATTTAAATTTTTACCATCTAATTCCATTCATACATAAGATGAAATGCAAACTAAGTTCTTAAAGAAATTCTTTTCTCCTAATAGAACTAATGCTATACAGCATTGAATTTTGAACTTTACCCCACAACAGGTGAAACCTTTTATCAATGTTGGGAGAGGTTCAAAACTCTGTTGCATTCTTACCCACACCATAGATTTGAAGTTTCGCATCTTGCCAGTATCTTCTATGGATCCCTAATGCCACAATTAAAATAATTTGTGAAAATTATGTGCAACGGATAGTTTTATGATAAAACACTTGAGGAAGCTTATGAATACTTTGAATTCTTAGCTGAAAATGCATAAACTTGAGATAATTCATGATCTCAAAATACTTAAGTTGCTAGTGTTACATAAAGTAGAGGTATGCATCAATTGAATGAATCAGATGACCCCAGAACAAAACTAGCAACACTTACAAGGGAAATTGAGACCCTGAAAATTAAAAAGGACACACAAGTTATTAAAGAACCTATTGCAAATGTCTATTGTATTGTGTGTGATAGCCAAACTCATTGGACTAATGACCGCTCTTAAGAATGGCGTCTAAACTTAACCCCCAAGTATAAGGGTATGCAATGTAGTTTTACCTCGTGAGCCGAGAGTCGAATCCACAGGGAACCTATGTTTTAGTTTCTAGGTTATGAAAGTTTTTCTAATCCTAAGTTCAATGTGAAGTAGATGTTGAAGAGTTGGAAAATTTTTAGGTTTGTTGTCCAACTAACCTAAAAAATTCTGCCAAACAAGTCATATACTTTGACTTGTTTATTTACTCAGGTTCCACTCCTCTATATATATCATCTTTTCATAATGTTTAGGTACACAACAACTATTGCCTTACCAAAATTCTACCAAACTATTATCTCAATTCTCTTGCTAACATAAGCATTGAAGACTCTTTGGCAAGCATCATTTCAGTGTACTAGAAAGCTTTTTGAGCTCGAGTTGAATTTCCAGGAACATACAAAGCTATTGATTTATTCTTAAGCCTGGTGTATATAACGAGGGACCGAACCATAGTCAGGACAATATAGCAGAATCAGATTTAGATTTAAATAAATGAATGACCAAAAAAAAGAAAAAAAAACGAAGGCAAACCTTAAAAGGATCATGGTTTATGTTGTAGACCATGTTGGTACTGGGGCCACTTCGCACCAGCTCCAAGTTTGTGTTAGTGACTATAGTAAGTAACTTTTGCCAAGTTACTTCACTGCTTGACATTAGAGTTTGGTGAGAAGATGCCTCAACCTGAGAACCTAATCCAGAAGCAGTTCCCATTTGAACTGCCTTTGGCGAGAAGGATCAAAAGTCTCTTTATGATGAGGAGCAGTTCAATGGGGAGACTTGGTCGTCCTAGCTCTTTTGGGAGCTAGTTTAATGGTAGCCTCCAGAAGAGGTTATTTCTTACCCACCCGATATAGATAACTTAAGTCGAAAAATATTTCTTCATCTGGTTGATCGGTTATGTTGGTTTGTTATTGCTAAGATTGTTCGGCAGCCTCGATCTTCTCAGGAATTGTGTTATCTACAAAGAAAGAGATTCTGATGAGTAAAGCAGATAGGCAAAAATTTAAAAAATTTAACTTATGAACTCACTTTGCTCACGTTTAGCTACCAAGGCTTCTTTGGTTAGGTCGGGACCAAGTAGGTATAGGGCTAGATTTTCTACAGTTATCAGGAGATTAGCCTCTCAATCTATATGGCTCTTTGTTTAGCAAAGACACTCATTTTGCTCCCCAGTAAGGGCAGATTGTTTCTGAGCTAATCAAATTAAGAAGAAAAATTAGAATCCTAAACCCTATGAAAATCTAAGGGAAGTTAAGTAAGAGATCTAGGCATACTCTTTAATATTGGTTAATCTCATACCCAAATGACCTGGATCTTTCCGTCTTTGTCGGTCTCCTATGACTAGAATTCCCAGTTACTCCTACAGATGAAGAAGAAGTTCTCTTTCCACTCTTTATGGGAAATCGGCATATAAGTAATGATGTTGAATTCAAGTTTCCTTGTCGAAAAATACTACTAGCCCAAGCCCTTCTTAGTGACTTTGTAGAAGTATAAAAACTCAGTTATTAATAGCTTGTGCCTTATGGCGACTGGCTAGATACCATACTGCCTAATAATATTCACCAACCGTTCGACAAAATTTGTCTTGGGGCCAGATTGAAGTGGCATAGCACTTCCTGAAAGAACTTCAGCAAAGAAAATCAAAGACCACTGATCAAAGTGGCTTTGTATACCACAGTCTCACCACCTTTGGGTGAGCAAGTATGGTCTTTGTCTCTTGGTACTCTATAAGTGAGGTCTAAGGGGAATTAGAAATCAAAACTTATGTTCAAAATCCTTTAGGGGGTGATAATAAATCTGATCCTTTTACCTCAACTCTAGCACTATCATCATCCAAAGCAATGATGTTGGAACGTTTGGTTCTAACGTTGGGCTTGAAAGCGTTAATGATATGTCCAGTATCGTCTACTTAAGGTCCATTCGTTATGGGGGCACCTGTATTTCTACAACGAGTGAAGACATAACTGTTGTCGTCAGAACTATTGTCGTCAACAGGATTGACTCTAACAGGGTCATCCATAACTGGAGATGAAAATGACTGGACAAACGAAGAGAGTATGATAGAAAAATCAAACCAACAAGAATAGTTGCAATATATCTAGGGTTTTTCACAAACCTTAGAGGATTTAGGAGTTTATGGTTCCTCTCATAAAATAAGACACTCCACACTAGCTGTAATAGCCCAGGACCACTACTGCTTGAAGATATTATCCGCTGTGGCCCCTCAGGTCTCTCCCTGGCACAGCCTCACGGTTTTGTTCTTGGCAAGGGTTACCCCAATGCCCCCCCAAAACGCGTCCTCAAGAGAGAGGTTTCAACCCCCTACTTATTAGGTAGGCTTCGTTCTCCTCTCCAACCGATGTGGGATCTCACAACCCACCTCTCTTGGAGGCCCAGCGTCCCCGCTGGCACACCGATCCGGCACCGGCTCTGATATCATTTGTAACAGCCTGGGACCACTGTCGCCTGAAGATATTGTCCGCTTTGGCCCCTCGGGTCTCTCCCCGGCACAGCCTCATGATTTTATTTTTGGCGAGGGCTACCCCAGTGACCCCCCAAGATGCATCCTCAAGAGAGAGGTTTTAACCCCCCTACTTATTAGATAGGTTTTGTTCTCCTCTCCACATTGGTTGGGGAGGAGAACGAACCACGCCTAATAAGGGTGGGGATACCTCTCCCTAGTGTGAGGCCTTTTGGGGGGCGCGGGGTCGCCTTGCTAGAAACAAAACTGTGATGGGTCGGGTGGTTGCGGTCATCGGGTGCTGTGTGCCGTCCACGTAAGCGTTGATCCCGAAAGCAGACAATATCGTACTAGCGGTATTGGATCCCGGGCTATTACAATGGTATTAGAGCCGGTGCCAAATCGATGTGCCAGCGAGGATGCTGGGCCCTAAAGGAGGTAGATTGTGAGATCCCACATCGGTTGGGGAGGAGAACGAATCACGCCTAATAAGGGTGGGGATACCTCTCCCTAGTGTGAGGCCTTTTGGGGGGCGCCGGGTCGCCTTACCAGAAACAAAACCGTGATGGGTTGGGTGGCTGCGGTCTCCAGGTACTGTGTGTCGTCCACGTGAGCGTGGATTCCGGAAGCAGACAATATCGTGCTAACGGTATTAGGTCCCGGGCTGTTACAATTGTATCAGAGCCAGTGCCGAATTGGTGTGCCAGCGAGGACACTGGGCCCTAAAGGGAGGTGGATTGTGAGATCCCACATCGGTTGGGGAGGAGAACGAACCATGCCTAATAAGGGTGGGGATACCTCTCCCCAGTGCGAGGCCTTTTGGGGGGCACCGAGTCACCTTGCCTAAAACAAAATCATGACGAGTCGGGTGGCCACGGTCCCCAGGTGCTGTGTGCCATCCACGTGAGCGTAGATCCCGAAAACGGACAATATCGTGCTAACGGTATTGGGTCCCGGGCTGTTACACTAGCAACCAAAATATGAAAAGAAATAAAAAAGCTCAAAAAAAGCTATAAAAAACCTTACCAATCGAGAAGCTAGTGAGATTTTAGAAAAAAGAATAATAATAAAAAAGTAGCTTCAAAATCGATTGCAACAATGGAGGTGAAAGGGATTTGATTCGTGTAAAAAATGCCCTGGAACTTAACTCAAGTATTTATGATGGATAAGAATGGATTTTTAATCGTTATTTTTCAAAATTAATGGCCATGATTAAAGACAAAAAAAAAAAAAACTGATCCAACAGTCTAGGCCATACGACATTACGGTGACCAATACTTATGCAATATGTCGTAAGAAGGTGAAACGGCTATGTTTTTTCAAAGTATACATGTGCTTGACATATCCGCAAAATAACAAATGCGCATATGTTTCCGAGAACAGACCTATAGCCGCTTGGCTCCCAACTATGGTAGTGTTAGATACTCGTCGACCCTTTTCAAAGATTAGGGAAATAAGGGACGTCTGATAAGGTGGCTCCCGACCAAGCAATATAGCCAAGCACCCATAGTTTAACTCGACCGACCGATATAGGGCTCGGTCAAAACTAAATGACTATTCATTTAAGACAAATTAGCTTACATCACTATCATATGCATAACCATCTCCTGACATATTCTATGATATATGCTTGTAAAAGTACTTTTTGCTTTTTAACTATTTTGATAACTGATTGATAAGAATCATCATTGGGATATACAATACATATGGCATAATTAGGTTGAATAAAAGGGCATAATCGTGTGTGACTCATGTGTACTTTATTCATATAGGTTCTACTATTCTATATATATATATATATCTTCTCATAATGTTCAGGTAGACAATAACTATTGTCTTACTAAAACTCTGTCAAACTATTCTCTCAATTCTCTTACTAATTCAAATATCAGACATACTTTGGTAGATACCACGCCGGCGTGTTAGACAACTTTTTGGACTCAAGGTGGATCTCTAGGAGCATATAAAGTTACTGATTTGTCATTATGTGTGGGTTTAGTAGTCAAGTTATTTAGGAGTTTCAGTTATATTTGTTATTTTGTAGGGTAGTTTAGTAGTGATTAGTTAATCGTGATAGTGGTTAGTTAGTTTTTTGTACAACTCTTATATATATATATCTTAGAGTTATCAATAAAAGCAGAGGAGATAAGTTAAACATTGATCTTATGATCTAAGAGATTCCGATACATTTTGATTTGAATTAAGGAGGTTTTCACTCCTCAAAGTGGTTACTTTTGTATTCTTCCATATTTTTATCCAAATTCCATGCTTTTCCATCCTTTACTCTTATTCAAAAAGTACGCACATAATAATTGGTATCAGAGCCAATTGTTCCTAAGCAATGGCAACAAAACTAGAGTTGCTAAAGATGGAAGAGTAACAGTAATGCTATGCAATTTTATTGTAAACGCTGCTATTTGTTTGCTTTTTTTATTTTCTATTCATTTTATGTGCATCAAATGAAGTGATATAACTAACATAGGACAAATTATGCAAATTATCCTCTACATAGACTCTACGTAACCATTCTGCAAACAGTTTGAAATGCTCATTATTATTAATTGAATTTTTTCCCACTATAATTCTCTCTAAACTTATCACTAACTTAAATTTCAAAGATTCCCTTATCGAGAATAGCTTTCAACCATATTTCTTCACCGTTCTCTATTTTTACAGGAATGGAAAGATAGATTGTTAACATGGTGAACACACGCGAGAGTATTTTTTTTATCACTACATATTTTAAACAAAATAAAAGATTTATTTGATATGCATAAAATAGCCTAGCTGCTTAAGTAATGCAAGATAATTTCCAAAGCAATTTCAAAAGAATCAAAAATCAAAAGTAACAATAATAATATAACATGTAGCATATTAAAAAAAAAAAAAAACTAATTAACATATACATCTCAACACAAAAAATGATATGTTTTGTAATTAACATATGAAATAATTATCTTTTTACTCTTTGTACTTAAGGTGAAAATAATTTATATTTCCTAAACTTTGTAAACGTATTTTTGCATCCATTATACTTTTGATTAAAATGAAAATATTAAAAAATTCATCAAATATAATGATTTTAACTCTAAATAACTTTAAAAATTACGTTTATACTCTTTGTATTTATATTACCGACACTTATACATCTAATTTTATTTAATTTTTAGTAGGTATTTTTGTGTTTTTACTTAAAAATTTAATGTCATTCACATTTTCACTTTACTCTAAAGTATAAGGATGTAAAGGTCAATTTAATTCTAAAGTTCAAATTGTGTAAATGATTTTAATATTAAATACAAGGAGTATAAAGGCAGATCTTCTTCAAAATTTTAAATTAATTTACGTTTACATGATTTATTTTGTCTTCTTTTTGTGCCAACATGACACCCTTTTCAATGTACGGAATATTTAGGGAGTGTTTAATTTATGAAAATTTAACAAAATCTATCAACTTTTTTTTTAATTTTTTTCTATTAAATTTTATCACATACCACTTTTATGTTAACTTTCTGTACTTTTATTATATTTTTGACTATCCAAACATCATCTCACTCTACTAGAGATTTCTTACCGTAGAAAATAAGAAAATTAAAAAGATCCACTTTTAAAATTCGATGAATGACCAGATCTAATTAATTAACGTTTTAAAGAAGCCTAAATTAAATTTACCAAAACTTAAACTGTATATTATGAAATATATTTTGCCATAGAACAACAAAGACATTGTAGAAAGACAACTGATACAAAAAAGAAACTGGGGTAAGTGATGAGTTCAAGACCCATGGCTCCGTTTGGAGCACCAAGTTTTCTAAAAAAACTTTAAAAGTAACATATTTTTCAAACTCCAAAAAATTTTAATTTTTTCAAAAATTCTGTCAAAATCCGTTAGAACGCACCATAAGAATTTTTGAAACAGTTGTACTGACATCTATATCAAAAAGTTTCACAGAATTTCAAAATTTTTAAAATTCTCTAATAATATTTTGTCACCTTTCATTTTATATAATTTTTAACAATTTTATACCAAATCAAACATAATCCTTTAACCATTATTTCAAAACAATTTTTTATATTTCATATCCCAAAAATTTTTACTTTTGAACTTTTTTTATTTTTTTTGTGACCTTTTTTTCTGACTCCAAACGAGCCTTATATATGTATTAATTTGATGAAGGGTAGGCCACAAACATGGAAGCTTTTTTCTACTTCCCTTATTATGATTCTCAATTACTCCAATTTCCCAGCTGGTTCTGATAAATTAATGAAATTTAAGGATCAAATCAATAGAGGGGAGCCAAACCAAAATAGAAACAACATTATACACATGAAAAGAGGGAGAGAGAGAGAGAGAAGTCCAAAGCTCTACTTCCAAGTCTCCAAATATAATTTCAAATATTTCATTAATTAATGGTAACACAAGCAACAACAATGGCATATTTAGAAATTTTTTTCTTGGCAAGAGCCAACTTAATATGCATTGATGTTAAGAGAAATTTGCAAGTCAAAAAACAATGCCTAAATTGAAGGTATGAAATAAAATCATTCAATAAAAAAAAAAATAGAGAATAAACAAAAAGACAAGTTTTACACTAATTATTTTTTTCATATATAATATATATGAAACAAAATAAGTAAAAGACTCTATATTAAATTTAGATATGCTTTCGACTTTCTTGTTACAAATAATTAATTCTCTACATGATGCAAAAATGTAGATAAATCTTTCAAACTGGGATGATGAGGCACATCAGCAGTTCAGATCTTAGGCAAATTCCGTTTTGATTTGTAAAATCTCCAGAGTAAAATCTATCAACAAAGTTACAAATACTACCAACATCGAATGATTTGTATCTGTTCTTAGGCTCTAAACTTGAAGTTAGATCAAGTAGTTCATTGTTCTTTTATAAAATCTGTTGTTCAATTCCTCTTACTGACTATCAATGGCAACAACAAACATGTTAATACGATAGTAATTCACAGTTGGTCATAAGAATTGGTTTGTATGATCTTCGAGTCACTAGTAATTTATAAGAATGAACTACATTGAAAATTAATACTCAATGTGCCCGAAATCTACACTCATAGTTCATAATGATGGTTAGGAGATTTTGTAGACTCAAATATTGGAATTCTTTTTATTATCTTGTCATTTATTGAATTCTTAAACTTGGACCTTTTTAGTTGTAATAATTGTATTTTAATTAAGAATTTTGGAGTAATTAAATCTATTACACTTTTTGATAGTATTAATTATTATTGAACTCTTGATTTATTAGTTTGGTGTTTTTGAAAGTTTTTCTGTTAAATTTTTGCATGTTACAGTTATTTGTATATCTATATGCACAAAATTAGAATAAACAAATAAAATATTTAAAAAAAAAAAGTATTAGCATCTGCCTAAACAGTCACTGAAGGCCTTTTTAGAGGTTGCTAATTTCATTAAAAAAATAGTTAAAAAAGGGTGCGGAAGTTTTAGTGAATATTATGGGTGACCAACAAAGGTATTTTGGCGATGACTAATAGCCCAATTAATTATGGTCACTTTATATATAAATCATATACCCAAATGCATTGTCCCTTCTATAATATATATACACAAAATATAAGAAACTACAATCAATTAAATTTGTTTATAAAAGATAAACCGAGAGAAAAAGATTTGCATATGTGAAAAGATAAACTCAAAAAAATGATTGCTAAATCAACAAAGGGATTTGTTCATAAAGAGATAAACCCAAAAAAAAAAAAAAAGAAAAAAGATCTGCATATGAAAGATAAACCCATAAATCGATCCTAGACTATCAAAAATGGCAGTGCAATGAGCTTTCAAGCCAAACTGGGAGGCACAGCGTCGTGGGCGACTAGTTCCAACTCTTCAAATGTTTTATGCAAATCTATGTCGAATTGGTCATTCCTTCCAACGACTGTGACAGTTGTGGCAATGGTAGTAGAATTAGCGGGATTATCAGAGTTTGTGCCGATGAAGGTAGAGATTGCTTGTTCAAGGTCCCAGCCATGGGCAGAGAGAATCTCCACATACAAATCGAGTTCTTGGAAGTCTCTCTATCTCTCTGTCTCTCATTCTGTGACTGTGAGTGTGTGGTTAGGGCGGTTGCACTACTTCGAGATTTATCTAATGTACACCCGAAAGATAGTGGCTACGAGTTTTTGTCATAAAAAAAAAAAAAAAAAAAAAAAAAAAAAAAAAAA